>JACGWO010000011.1:557897-745567 GCA_034509735.1 Sesamum alatum | reverse complement strand
AAATCAAAAGGTATGGTATAGCAACCTTTCCGAGCGAGCCTCTAGGATCTCCTGTAAACACCCATGATGTGATAAAAGGAGGATATTAGGGGAAGCGGTGAGTGGAGATTCCCCTGCAAAAGAGCCGGATAAGGGGAGACCTTTACGTCCGGTTCAGAGGGCGGGGATATCCTGACCCTACTATCATTATGCCTTTGCAATGTTACTTGGTTCAACTCTATTTGTGACCTTTTCTCGTATGTGGGACTCTCTATCTTTTTGGGTAGATATCAATCGTCTTTCATTTGGATAGTGAGTAGTTTTTATAATAATAAGTCAAGTCAAGAATAATAATCGAACAGGAGGAGCTTGCCAGGATGGGTTGGTAAGCAAGCAATCCGTTATGTAGGCACAAACTCCCAGTTCTTTCTCTTCTTTTTTTTTTAGTTTAGTGACAGTTCATCAAAAGAATTGTCCAAGATTGCTAGATCGAGCACGCGACGCACATAGTCTTAAGTCTAAGAGCGGGTTGTATCCTCTTCAACATTTCTACTACTTCTTTGCCTCCCTCCTCTCTTTTCAGAGATCTCCTTATTCTCTTCCCAGATTTTCCTCCATACCTTCGCCGCCTTCTTCATCATCTTGTTCCATCCTTCAGTGATAGATGCAATTAGACTACTCTATTCCTACGAAACAAGCTAATAGAGAGCGGGGGAAGGGACAGATTTGAGACTACCAACGTCTCTAGCGCTTTTGAGCTAGGGTTTGTTCTTATTGTTTTGTGAACATTAACTGAACCATTACCTGATTCAACTAGAGAAGGAATTCCCTGTGTTAGGGGAACTATAACTGGGGTAGCCTTTCTATTGAATAGATCAAGCCAAAAACAAGCAACCCAAAGGACAAGAGTCACCCAATATGTAGCACGACCGTTAGAGCTTTGACTGCCTTTCCTGAGTGTAGTTCTGTATGGGATAAATCTTCCCGCAGGGGATAAATAATCAAAATCTTACTAGCAGCTCCGTTGTTTCCTGCCTAAGGTCCATAATAGCCTATAGCAGTTGTGGTTGTAGCTCAATCAGTTAATCTTCATTCATCCCTTTTTCACTCGGTTGTCTGTCTCCGTTAGCGCTGTGGAAATCGGTGTCGTGTCAAGCACCTTCCTTCCTGTAGTTAAGAAAGATGCTGATATAGAATAAGTGTTGGGCATATATAACCAAAGATCGGCGCCTCCCGCTAAAGCAATTGTAGAAGCTCCATCTCCAATTAATGTAGCAGCTTATAACATCCTCCTCGGGTGACTCAACTACCAGAATTCCTTACAACTCGTGCCCCATAGCCTTTCTCTTTGGCTAGAATAGCTCTCAACATCTTTCCCATCTCTCCAGTGTCTCAGATCCGGATTGTCTGCTGTTCCAATCAATCTCCGAATCGCTTCCCTTGAGGCGGGAACTCAATCAAAGAGAATGGGTGCGATTGTTCTTAAACTCAATCCTAGACTGACCTTGAGCGCTGCCTCTCAACACTGGCCCTAGGCTTGCCTAAGACAGACTCCTCTTTTCCTTCTTCTTGGTGAACTGAACTACCTTATGATGCCATCTCTCCTTCGCTCTTTATGGAAACTAGTGAAATGTAAGCTAGATTGCCCCTTGGCTTTAGGTTGGGATACGGTGAATCTGTTCTGTTGAGTTCTATTTGAACTACTCCTTGTCCTTGCCCTTCATCTTTCTATCCGGCTAGAGACTTGGATAGATGTTTTGGCTTTATCCTTTGTCGGGTTCCTAGCCCAAAGGTTCTAGGGTTCAAGAGAGAATTCTTACTATAATAGTTGGACGGAAAGAAGGTAAGAAAATTAGTAGAATAGAATGCTGCTTTCCGTACTATCGGTTGTTCACATCCAAGCATGAGTGAGTTCAGAGTCGGTAAGGGGAATCAAAGAAAGGGCAGTTTAGTCAACAATCATGACCATGGGAACATTTCTTCGCTTTCTAGGTACCCCCGAATCTACTAGTCATCGCTTTGAGCTGGGAAAAGCCTCAACGGCCTGGAGTAGGCTATTCCTGATTCAGCAAAGGAAAGAAGCCTTGATCCCAAGACTAGCTGCGGGTTGGATTCTTCCTTTTATCCGGACTTACTCTAATCGTGATTTTTACTCTATTACTAGTGCCTCCCTCTGTCGCAATATAAATCGAGAATAGAGGTGACTTCGCTACCTTTCTCGGTGGAGAATATTCATTTCTTTCCAACTTTGGTCACATAGGCTTGAACCACTCCTCGGAAACATATTTTTCTATTCTACGATCGGACTTTGCCGGGCATGAGCTACTCTCTTCTAGCCTTCCTCTAACAGATTCAATGGCATCGCTTATTCTTTTTCTTTCAAGCATGAGTGACCAGTCGATTCTCTAATTAAGATATAGCAGTCAACCATCAAGAAATCATAAACTATTTAATCGGGGATGAGCTCTATGGCTAATTCGTTCTGCTATTCTATGTTGTAAGGATCGACTTAAGCCTAAGCTAGAGCAGCTCCTTCTATCACAGTGGCTGGTAGTGAAAGGAACTGACGATCTTGGCTTAGATAGCTTTGCTCCTGAGGAACTTCATTTATCGATAGTCAAGGTACCCGAAGTTAGGCAATCAGCACGAATTCCTTTAAATGGATCCCTCTCTCTTAATAACTCTTCTTAAGGAATGAATAGGATCTCTTGCCTAGGAGCTCAGCGAAAGGTAGCGAAATAATATTTTGAAAGAAAAGAGGAATGGCGGTCGTGCAAGCAAGCGAAGTATAATTAGAAAGGCAGGAGGTTAGCAGGAAAGTACCTTCTTTTCCTAAGGTGACAGAAGGAAGAGAGGGCTAAACAGTAGAATAGAATATAGTAAGCATAGAGCAAGCTGACTTTCTAGCCCACTAGAAAAGCCAAGCAGGGGAAAGCGCGAGGACGCGCGCAAAAAGGTTGTGCAAGCGTGAAGGGCCCTTGATTCGGGAAGGAATTAATGGCAAGCCTGCCATTTCTAAAAAACGAAAGAAGAGAGATTTTGCCCTATTTACCGAGAGAGGCTTCTTCCGGGCCCTAACATTCCATGTTGGTAGATTCATTGATTGGATTGACCGTAGTTTGCTATCTCAGCCCATTCCCGGGCTTCCTCGTTTTCTAACTGTCCTAGAGGGTTGCGGCTGCTTCTCACTCATCTTACCTGCTCTTCCAGTCATGGAACCCGATGCTGCATGACCAGAATGTTGTAGATCAATAACAGGGCCTGTCATGAAATTTGTCCCCACAATATCAGTAATAATCCTCTGAATCAGCAATGATGTAATCTGCATCTACCTTAGTCTTTTCACTTCCACCTAGGATAGTAAGAGGTTTAGGATCAAGCGCAACCTCAGTTATGGTCTCCCTGCACACTTTAGACTGTTCTCGATAAGCCGCAACCTCAGCATCAAAGAGGTTCTCACTCCCTTCCAACAAAAGTTCAACTCGTCATATATAGGGTAAAGAACCTCCAGTAGAGACTGGTACGATTCAATTCAACATTTTCTTCGTTTGGGTTTGATTGTGTCGTAGCTCTATAATTCGGATTAGGTTTATCGTTGGAGGAACTGCATTGCTGATATTGACCCCAAAAAAGAAAGGGTAGGTACAGCTAGTCCGTGAACAGCCAACCGTCGTACTGTTCAAATTGGTTAGGTTTGATCTAAGCTTACTAGTCCTAAAAGGATCTACTAAATGAATCGATTTGTGCCAAAGAATCAAAACGGCCAGTTATTAGCAAAGCTTCCTTGCGGCTCTCCGTAAAATACTCGTTTGGCCGAGGGCCCCAAACCTATACTAGAAAAGGAAGCTAAACCCGTGCTGACGAATAACCCCCTTAATTCGTCGAGTAAATAGGGAAGGTACAGGTTTTTGTTATGAATGACCCAGTATCGAATAATATCAGCAAAAGAACGTTTTCCCGTGCTTCAAGACATGCTGAGCTCCACATATTCATGTACAGTAAAAGGGGGGATCGATTCTGTGAAAGATGGGATCAGTAAATGTCAATTCACTGAGATTTCATCTTCGTGAGATCTTCAATAGTGTACTGAGGGTGTCTTTAGAGTATACCGGATCAGTATATAGCTATCCTTCCTCTGACACAGCAACGCAATTTCAATCAATATAGAAGTGAGACAACAACATTTCTTTCTTCCTTTCGTCTTGCTTGTCAATGCAGAACCATGTGCCATTCAATATAAAATTCCTACAATTACTGTAGTATAGGCTTTCTTTACATTACTGGCTTCAGACTAGAAACTGAAGATCTGGTAAAGTGTGAGACCGACGAGTTGGGTTATATTAATTCATGAAAGAGATTATCATATTCCCACAATTCAATTAGATGCGAAATCTAGAAAGCCCCTTTTCATGGTTGTAGAAAATGTTTTTTTTTCATTTGTTGGGGTCGTACAGTAATAAGTATTCTAATAGACAATCTTCGATGAAAGAAAGAGAACAAACAATAAAAGAATTGGAATAATCAAGATTCGTGATGCAAGCATTGCTTTATTAGATCCAAAGGTTTTTTTCTTAAACCTAGCTACAACAAGGATGGGACTCTAACATATTGAAAGAGAAAATGTAGAACCTAAAAGGAAAACAACATAGGAATTTATAGTCTTAGAATCGAGTTGGACCTCTGATTAATTAACATCTCTTTTTTATTTACTTTCTCCTTTCTTTAATCCGCAGGAGGTCGGTTGCTCTTCAAGTTAGTGAAGTTATTTCATTGTAATTAGACCTAACAAGAACGGAATCACGCTCTGTAGGATTTGAACCTACGACATCGGGTTTTGGAGACCCACATTCTACCGAACTAAACTAAGACGCTTTCTTATCACAGTAGATACGACTATAAAGAAAAAGGATTCCTTTTGTACCCCCAATACACATGTTGCATGTATAGAGTCAAAATATGTATATCCAATTTGAATCGATCTCAATGGACCCCTCGTTACTCCCAGAGGAGAAGAATAGGTAGGGATGACAGGATTGGAACCCGTGACAGTTTTGACCCTCAAAGTTGTTACCAAGCTGCGCTACATCCCTTTCAATTGGTCTACAGTGTCATTGTAGAGAATCCCTGCCTTCTTTTCCTCCACATCGTTATTTCCTCCATCGATATCAAATTTCTCTTGCCATTTTTTCTTTTTTTCTAATTAGTCAAGTGTTGGCGCCCCTGTAAAGTCCGTTTTTCTGCTATCAATGAAACCGAAAGAAAAAAAACTAGTGCCTTTCGTATAGATCGAGACTTGTAGCTTGATTCTTTACTCATTCCATACTGGAAAGAATTGCAGGAAATCATTCGATAAACACTTCTTCCTATTTCTTTCTCATGACATCCGACTATCAAGACAATTCCCGTGAAACTCTTTCATTTCATAGAAGTGAATTCCGAAGCAAATAGCATTTCCTATTGATTTGTCTCCTGGACTGGACCTATTCTGTGTCTGATTTTGAATTAGTCGTCGCTACGCTGTTCCCAAGGACTAGCAAAATCGAAATAGTGAAATTCTTGGGTCATCTCAATGGGTTCAGAAACCAGACGTTTCTCCAGATCATCATAGCGTACTTCCACATATCCACTCAGAGGAAGGTCTTTCGGTAATGGATGACCCTCAAAACCATAATCTCTTGATATACGGCGTACATCCGGATGATTGATGGAAAAAACACCAACCATATCCCAAACTTCTTGCTCCCACCGGCCGACTGATGGAAATGGACTTACTATCGGAGATATTCGTGTTACTTCATCTGCACTGGTTTGTACACGAATGTGTGAGTTATACCGACTACTCAGTAAATTATAGACCACTTCAAATCTTCGTTTTCGAGAGGGATAATCAACTCCGCAAATATCGATCGAAACTTGAACGCTTTTTATAGCTATGCAATTTAAGAAAGCATAACAATTGAAAAGGGTAATCAGTATTGCTATCAGATCTATTCCCATGTTCCGATCTTTCCCATTTTGTTGACCCATTTCTTGGGTAAAATCTCCCAACTATATTTGAAAATGAATTGGTTATCCATAAAGAAAAGATAAAGAAAGCTTTCTTGTAGTTCCACTTCTTATTCTAAAAATGAAGAAAGACTTGTCGGAAATCGCCTTGGTCCAACCAAGAAAGGCATGGGAGTGAAGGGGTGTAACATTCTCTTTCTTATCTTACGATATTTCTAGTTGGATGAAAAGAGCGCTCCTAAAAGCAACCTCTCTCAACTATAAGATACCGCCGTTTCTTCCTTCCTGAGCAAACTAGTTTATTATTTGCTCGATGCTTTGAATAAGGTTCGGAGCGAGGAGGAGATAGAAGAAAGGATGTGACTACTGCTCTTCTAAAGAACTGAATGAGACGAGTAAAGAGTTGTAGATTCGGGATGAGAATATGGGAATAGAAAATTCCTTTTCCCCCTTAGAGCAAATTCTTACCTACACCTACATTGAACTAAATGTTAAAAGCATTTGAATGCTAACTGAAAGTTGGATCAAGTATATCCTACTAAGCTCAAGAGATCAAGGGCAACTCTTTCTTTTAGGAAGGATTCGATCCGATCCCACCCAAGTGCCATCTTCAAGGATTGAATGTAGTAATTCATCTCCAGTCTAGGCTTCCTTCGCACAGGCTACACATGGCTCCAGGCGTCATAAAAGCAAAAAATCATTCCTTCTCTGGTCGAAATGGGAGCAGCTATTTCACTCGCATCTGCTTGGGCTGCAGGAGAGCTTGAACCCTCGCCTATAAGAGTTGGAAGAAGTCGTAACTAAGTAAGTACGAACGCCCCAAAGTCACTTCCGACAATCACTCTCTTTGAGTTGATGGATCTTTAAAGAGAACCAATAGCGATGACCAGACCAAGTCCACTCTTTTTCTTTTGCCTAGAAGTGAGTCATTGATACCGAGAAAAAGCTCTTCCTTCTGTGGTTTGGGTTCGCCTTTCCCTGTCGAAGGTGGTATTGCATTGGTCTTCTCAGGATAATGCTTGCTTTAGGAAAGACGAGAAATCCTCCAATAAAAGCAAGGAAATGAAATTCTTCTTTCTTTCTTTGAACGACTCAGCTCCAATTCCTCTTAGAGATCCTCTCTTTGCCTTTTTGGCACCAGGGATTTCTTGCTTACCTACGTTCTGCCTTTCCGCTCTGCACCGTTCCCTGGGCCTTAGCAGTACGAAGAGTCTAGAGCGGGCAGAAGCTCGGCGTGGTATTCATTCTCCCAGGAGAATCGGAATTCTTTCTTGAAGAAGAAAAGAAGAACTACTAGTATAGGGGCAGAGAAGAAGGAGCTATTGAATCCCTTGTTGAAAGGCTATCCATTCTTTCTTATTGATTGGTGAGAACATCCATCCGGCTAGCTGAACGAGGCTGTGAACGAATCTCTATCAGATGGTGCAGATGAATAGAATAAGCCAAGCCCTGCTTTTGATCTTTTAGCCTTATCCGCTTTTGAATGGCTAGCTCTCCTACAACACCTAGTTCTTTTTCACCCTTCTAGTTAATAGGAGTGAAAGAAGATTCATCCTAATAATCTTCATATGTTGTGGGAGTAAGGGCCATTAGGAAAGGAAAATGAACCGCAGCTATTGAAGCAATTGGAGGCAGGGCTAACGCAGAGGGAAGGAGTAGTTCGCTTACTTCTACCTGGGAGAGAAAGTCCCCTCCTTGAGAAGCGGAAGAAGGGGAAAGTCAGCCTCGAAGGCTGTCCAACTTGCCCAAGTAGTTCTCCCGTAAGTTCGACCACCTTTACCGGAATGAGATTGTACCTGTCGATGTGAACCTCCCCTTATACTTGGCTATATCCGGTACGCTAATAGCTCTTAGACCACCCCTGACCTACTATGTTCCTGTGAAAGATTGCCTACTAGGCGAATAGGTCGATTACCTTTACCCGTACATAGCCTTTCTTGCTCTAATTTCCAGTAAGCGTCGTATTCCTCTTTCTTGGTATGAGCAAGATAAGGACTAAGCTATACTGGTACACTACACTGAAACTAAGAACTCTACATCGGTACATGAGTTACATCTCTTTAAGGTTCCCATCAATTAACCACTAATTGCTTCCAACCTAACTTCGACATGGAACTGCCGTTTACAACTCTTTGATCCACTCCTAGTGGATAGTAGTCGTGGGTCACATTGAGAAAGTACCCACGGGAGATTGCTCTAAAGGAAAGGTAGGCTCTTAAGTTGGCTAGAGACACCTTCGGAGGTGGAAGAGTTCCAGAGGTCAGTTATGAATTGGCAAAAACAACACTCGGTCACCAACAAAGCCTAACAGAATGGCTGTTCTCGTAGCTCCTATCAAACGATAGGTGGTCCCATAAGGTCACAACATTACTACTGTCGGATTGCCTTCTTTTAGTTGCTATACCGATGTAGAAGAGAATATAAGGTACCTCCATGATGGGACACAAGACCAACTAATACAATAGTAGTGGAATGCCATTTCTCGAGCTTTCCATCGAACGATAGGAAGACTCAGAGGGTCAAATCAACCCATTAGGGGTGCTTTTGTCTCGTGATATGATGCTTTCTAGCCTAGAAGATTAGACATTAGAACTATAGAACAAAAGAATGGAAATCGGATTCCGTAACCCGCTTTACACTGAACTTAGCCGATACCAGCCTCTCTCACTATTGGTATTTAAGCGGCATATCTCATCTTGGTTGGAAGGTGAACTCAGTCAGTATATTCCTAAGATAATAAGTCTTGTCTTATTCTTATGCTCATGATCAATCAATAGATCCTGCAGAGACAAAGGAAGACTATGGCTAAAAGCACTAGTAGTAGATCTTATAGCTACGTCCTTAGTCAGAGAGCCTCAATAAGTAGTTTCGGTAGCACCCCTCCTTACCTTACTCTGGTAGGGGAAGTCCTTGTTGGTTGTCGATAAAGAATCCCCATTTTGACCATTCTCTGAACCTTATAGTGAAGAGTGATTAGCCCCCAAAGAAAGGATCTTCTTTCGGTCTTGTGAATAGGGTGAGTGACTTTCAACGAGGTCCAAACGGGATCTATTGAGGCGCAGGAGGGTGATCCAGGGTGATTAAGTTGTCCGGATGAAAAAATCCAAGGATTGAGAGTGAGAGTTATGATCCTGGAAGTCTTGACATACCAAGATATAGAGCATTGGAACATTTTCTGAACTATTGAAATGAAAAAACTCTTTCTTCATTCGGTTTGTAGCCATACCGTATAGAGGGCAAAATTCCTTTGTTTGGGAGTAGCTATATTCAAGCAAGATAGCTGCGGATTCTGTTCATAGAGAGCCCCATTCCTCACTCACTAGCTCTTTCTCAGCCCCAGGTTTAACCTAACGAGTGCATTCAGTTTCATGTCCAAAATCAGTTGAAAGGACGTACAATCGGCGAGAAAGTAAGTGAAGTTCCTTTATTTAGGGCAAGAAGATCCTTCCCTAAGTCTAATCCCTAATCATGCGCAACACATGGAATTGGACCTTTCCTGCTTTCAGGATTCGATGCTCTTTTGAGACAGCTTTCAATAGAACATAGAGCTCTTTCTTGTGTCACGAGCCTTTGGAATGAAGATGGATTTTGTTAAGGATTGGACTAACAAGTGCTCTTCCCTCATGTCGAGTTTCTTGGACTGACTGATCCAGAGAGCTTAGATTGAGACTGACGGTTAGGTGCCGGTATGAGTGAATACCAGTTAACCGTCGAAGGGAGGAATTCATACCCGCCTTTCCGATAGGTGAATAGTCTTATACTTCACCACTTTCAACATTACATAATTAAAGTAACGTAAGGAGCGGGTATAGTAGGGCACTGCTACCGTGGATAGGTTTATTCAACCTTAACTTAGAGGAACTTCCCCTCTCTTGCCCAAAGAAGGAAGAGCTAGAAGGGAACTCTTCAACTCTTAGACACACTTCTCTGATTTTGAAACTGCCTTTGCCGCTTATGCCTTCTTATCCCCCTCACCGGGGGGAACTCAGTCTAGTCCAATCGAAGATCTTCACTTCCCCTAAGTCAAGGGGAATCGCATCTCAAACTCCAAAGAGCTGCAAATCAGTCTATGGCTCGATATGATACCACTTCAAATAGAAGAAAGACTGGCAACTGCAACAGCTGATATTTAGGTTGATGGACAGGCTTTCCCCTGGCTACAGCTATCGGAACTACTGGCTTTAAGATGCCTTTGCCGATGGTTTTTAAAGATTGCTTCATCCCACCATCTTCATCCTATCTTCATGCCCGATAATCTCGGCTGTTGAAGCTGTTGTGAATCGCCTCTTTGAACTACCAAATCAGCATCAGCTAACTCTCCAGGCTAAGCCAATAAGATCGAATAAGAGGAAGTTTCTATCAAAGAAGGAGCAAAGCACTCCCAATGCCCACAGATCTGCATTATTATACGAGGCAAGCTCGAAGAGCTTTCTTCAGCGTAATCTGAAAAGCCTTACGCTCGTCCTTCTTTCGAGGAAGCAAGCTAGCGCCCTATCTATTTAGCTACCTTTTGTTCCATTTGAGACTCCTACTCTCTTGAAGCCTCCCATGGAAGTCTCAGAAAGCTTTTTAGAATTTAGAGCATAAAGGTAGTGATGACGAATGGAAGCACTTGTGCCACAAGCAATTGAAGAGAAGTCCACCTTCAGGTGCAGAGGGACCTGGATAAACGTTCACTGGGGAGGCCTCTTCCTTACACTCCGAATCCGCTGGTCCAAGGCTTAGATCTTGTAATGTGAGATTGGGAAAAAGAAAGATATTTCTAGATTGTTCTAATTTCTATGTATACTAAACTATTCCAATTCGATATACATAATATTATTAATTTCTTTTTCATTTTCTTTGAGTGTCTTCTTTGTTATATCTCCTTTTCTTCAGATAAATCGAAAAACTCCAGAGTATATCCTACCGCGGGTGAAAGCAAAAAAGACACTTTGGATATTTTTCTATTGAGTCTTATCTCTTAGAAAGAGAGAGAATTTTCTGTTAAATTCAATAACAAAATAGAAGACTGGAAATGAAAGTCTCTTTCTCGCAGCCATTCTCCATTACACTATCGTAACAAAAATATCGGATGCGGCGATATAGAAATGTTTGGTACATGAAGCCGCGATCTGAGAGCTATACATCTAAATAGACTTAGATAGATAGAAATTCATCTTGATCTGAAATCAAAGAAAGATAGTGGAAATGGCTCTTATCTTGTGACTTGGAAGAGGGGTTTCTCTATAGAGGAAGGGAATAACAATTTATTCCCTCCTGGAACAATAAGATTGAATCAGAAATATCGAAAAATTCTTTCGAAGTCCAAAGAAATGAAATTTAAAAAAGGAGGTGGGTCAATTGTTCTAATTCAAATTTTTGATTAAATATGGAAAGTTGAGACGTTGAAACGTTGGATCTTTTAATTGGATTAAAAGATCAACGAGAATAATTTAAATGGGCATTAAATTGGATTTAATGTTGGGTTTTGTCATAATTGGATTACGATAAAATCCGGTCCGTTAAATTATCCCCGAGAGGAGAAATAATTCCTATTTTGGAATAGGAAGAAGTTGAACTTCTTCCCTTAATTAAACATGGCCGACATGCTCCCTCGGAGGAAGCAAAATTAGCCATGTTTCATGCTAGGTGGTATGTTGACTTGTCTCTTAAGCTCTTCCCTTTTGATATGATTTGATTATACCATATAATTTTGGTAGGCTTGATTGAAGAATTGATGGTGATTGATTGGAATGAATCTAGACATCCTTGGATGAACCTAGACACATTCCAATAATCACATTAATTATGTATATATATGATAATATACAACACCAAGCATAAGTGATTCATTATTCATCTTTTTCTAGGAAAAAGCGAAGACAAAAATCCCTCTCCTCTCTCTCAACTCTCGGCCTCTCTCCCTCTCTCACACTTGTGTTCTTCACTTGATTTTGAATCAAGAAGAAGAACAAACTAAGTTTAAGAGAGCACTAATTCATAGTGTTCTTCTCTTAAACCGATTCCTTCCTAAACCCGTTCTTTTCTAGCAAGAAGAACGTGTGTTTCTTCCGGTGTGGTGTGGATCGCCTTTTGAGAATCCATACATTTGGATTTCGTGAGCATTCCGGAGAAGGAACAACGCAAGTAGCCGGGAGCATACGCTAGACAATCAAAGGTAACGGTTTATTACGCTTTGATTGATCATATATATTTTTCTATGCCCTATGTGTTTAATATTCATTTCCAATATTTACACATTCTACATCGAACGCCCGTTGAGCACCCAATGGTACACCCCTTGGGATTCGTTTATTTAAATGTGATTTAAATTTATGCACTATTTCTCGCTTTCTCGCTTCCGCTCGCACTTTCGGGCGGATCCGCTTGTCCTTCAAGTGGTATCAGAGCCCGGTTCGATGTAAGGGGCATAGATCTATGTGTTTGGCATGATCTACTTGCTTTTAATGGCTTTATTGGCATGTTAGATTCTATAAATATATGAGTAATATGATAATTCAATTGTTTGGATTTAATGGACTTTTGGCATGCTTTATTTTGTTAGATTGGATCTAAAATTTCATGCTTATTTTCAGAATAATATTACTGTTATTGTGCTGAAACATTTTCGAAAAACAAAAAAAAAAAAAAATTGATCGGGCCGGCAGTGGCCGCGCGCAAAGCGGGCGCCTGCTCGCGTTGGGCTTCGGCGAGCGCGTGCGGACGCTACGCACAGCGCGCGCGCTGTGCGCAGCCGGCCGCTGCTGGGCCGTTTTTTGACTTTTTCCGAAAAATTTGATTTTCTGTATTTTTTGCACAATATTCTGAAAATATATTAATTTTGTATTTTTAATTTTGGAATAATTGGATTATTCCTTGAATTAAATTTGCTTAATTAATTTGGGATTAATACATGCATTGGATGCATTGTTTAAAATGTCCATTAAATTTAAAATTTGAATTTTGCGTATTATTTGTATGTTTATGTTTTTGTGATGTTGGACATCACTTGGGTATTTGGAATATCCATTGGTTATTTATGCATGATTATTTGAAATAATTATGTTATGTGTGTTGATGGACTCAACATGGGATGATCACAAGAGCCCTAGACCTTATGTATGGATGAATGTATGATCATTTATTTTCTGTTGGGTGGGGCCTGCATGCCTCTTGTTTTTGGGACTATCATCTCCCATATTTTCAGCCTCATGATGTTAAGGCTTGTTTTCTTTATTACCGATGTATTACTTTCAGTTGTAATGAGAGTAGATAGGATTGGTGAGGTTTTAATTTTAACAAGCAATTGGAGTCGGAGACCCAAAGAGAAGCATCAAGGCGTGAAACAAGAAGCACTTGAAGGCCCATTGGAATGACAATGGGTATATTATTATTGTAATAATTTAGGACCACCCTAGACAGACCATAGACTCACTGCGGGCTCAGTGGGTCGCATAGGTTGGGCTTGTGATCATCCTAACAGGGGTATGCTATGTTTTCTGCATGCGGCGTATTTATTCATCGCTTTAAATATTGGATATTTATGCATGCTAAAACACAATAATGTGATGAGGTCTCGGTCACACTTAAACTCTCATTTGGTTGAACCAAATTAAATATTAGGCCCAGAACGGACTTGGATCAAAATGGTATTTATGATCTGTCCGAGCCTTCCATCCACAGCAATGTGGTGAGGAAGCTACCACTACCCAAGTGTGGTCTTACGAGTCGTGGCACACTTGGACTAGGGGAAAGCTGCACCATTGTTGTGAACAAAAAGACTGCGCTCGCTGTTTCCCTGTCTCACGAGTCGTGGGGGGTGACAGTTTGAGGCATGATTTGGTTGATGGGTCGGGCCTAACACTGAGTAACATGGTTCGCTTGGAGTCCTCGGAACCATGCGAATAGGTGAGGCAAAATATCTTGAGAATCTCATTGGATGAGAATGATAATGGATATCTCCCACGAGGTCTTCTTCATGTGAATCGTAAAAGCGGGGCATGGAAATTGTGCTTGTGGATCCCAAGCCTACTAGGAAATGGTTTCCCGAAACTCCGCTTGAGAGTGGCGGACTTTCGTATAAATAGTGGGAGGGTTAAAGACTAAAAGACCAAGTCTTCAACTTGAACAATAATATTACCATCATCTGCTAATTTCTGCTTTACATTTTCATTAATGTAGATATGTCTAAGAACCCATTAACCATGATTCTCGAGACTAACAAATTCAACGGAACTAACTACTCGGACTGGCTGAGAAACCTGAGGATTGTTCTCGGTTTCGAGAACCAAGGCTACGTCTCGGACGAGCCGCCACCGAGCGACTTACCAGAGGGGTCCACGCCTGAAGAACGTTTGACGTTCGAGAAATGGCATGAGGACAACTGGAAAGTACGCAGTATCATACTGGATTCGATGTCTAACGACATCCAGAAGCAGTATGAGAGGCTGGACAACGTCTTCGCCATAATGCTCCACATGAACGAGGTTTATGCGGTTCCGGATAGGCATATTAGATATGCCGCCACAAAACCATTCTTTGGCACCAAGCTTGCTGATGGAGCGTCTGTACAGAGTCATGGGGTCAAGATGCCCTCCCTAGTGGAGAAACTCGAGGACCTTAAAGCTGGGCTTAACAATGACACGTACATTGACGTGATCCTCCAGTCGCTTCCTCCATCCTATGACCCATTTGTTGTAAACTACAACATGAACGGACTTAAGAAGTCTATTCATGAGTTGATCAACATGCTGGTCCAATACGAGGCAACGACCCACAAGTCGGCGCCGGCGGTATTGATAGGAGAGGCTTCAACCTCCAAGGCGAATGGCAAGAGGGCCGAACGCTGGAAGAGGAAGAAGCGAAAAGGGAAGACAGTTGCGGCCCCTGCTCACGCTCCGGGCATCCCTGTTGCTCCGGTTGGACTGAGCAAAGGGAAAGGGAAGGCCCATGGTTCTCAGCGGTCCAAGGCAAATGATGTCTGCCAAGGAAAAGGGCATTGGAAGAGGGAGTGCCCACAACTCCTCTCCAACCCAGGTATGTTTGTGGTTGAAGTTAATATGATTACTAATTCTGCTTCATGGGTATTGGATACCTGGTGTGGTGCTCACATCTGTAATGATTTGCAGGCACTGCAAAGAAGCAGAAGGCTAACCAAGGATGAGATAATCTTAAGGCTAGGTGATGGCAAGGCCGTTGCTACGGAGGCCGTAGGATCACTAGAGTTAGCCATTAGTAGTCATGTTAGGATTGTACTGAACGACTGTTTCTATGTACCTAGCATGATTAAAAGCATTGTTTCCATCCCGGTCCTTGATAAGGAGGGATAAATTTACCATCAATAAAAACGGTTTTTTCATTATCAAAGATGGTATTTCTCATCTGCTTGGTACATTGGTCAACGGTCTGTACATACTTCAACAGTCTAATTGGATTATGACTGCAGAACACAAACGAAAACGTGATGATCATAATAACGCACAGATATGGCATGCGCGGTTAGGTCATATCTCTAAAGATAGGATAAGAAGGTTGGTGGACTCAAAGAGTCTAGAAATAGACGATTTGGACAACCTACCGACCTGCGAATCCTGTCTGAAGGGAAAGATGACCAAGAAACCCTTTGTTGGACAAAGTACGCTAGCCAGTGGTCTATTGGATTTGATCCATACAGATGTCTGTGGTCCACTAAATACTCAGGCTAGAGGTGGGTACTCGTACTTCATAACCTTTACCGATGATCACTCACGGTATGGTTATGTTTACCTGATGAGGTACAAGTCTGAAGCCTTTGGAAGGTTTAAGGAATACAGACTTGAAGTAGAGAAATCAAACCGGTCGAAAGATCAAAGCCCTTCAATCGGACCGAGGTGGAAAGTATTTGAGTGGTGAGTTAACTGATTATCTAAAAGAGAATGGGATTCTCTCTCAGTGGACCCCTCCTGGAACACCGCAGCTTAATGGTGTGTCTGGAAGGAGGAATCGAACCTTGTTTGGACATGGTCCTATCCATGATGAGTTTTACCGAACTCCCCGTTTCCTTCTGGGGATACGCTCTTGAGACGGCGGCCAAAGTTTTGAACTTGGCGCCATCTAAAAAGGTATCCCAGACGCCATATGAGATATGACATGGCAAGCCTGCCTCCTACAAATACTTGAAAGTGTGGGGTTACCCCGCATATGTCAAGAGATTAGTGGGAGATAAACTGGACTCGAGGTCTAGTTTATGCAGGTTCATCGGCTATCCAAAAGAAACTGCAGGGTATTATTTCTATGATCCCTCCGAACAAAAGGTTTTTGTCTCGCGAAACGTAGTATTCTTAGAAAAAGGTTTTCCATCGGATAGTCGACGCGATGAGGTACACCTTGAGGAATCAAGTGAGGTACCCCTTGAGGCGGCAGTAACATCTGAGCCAGTGGTTCCCACTGATATTGTTCCAGTCCTCTGTAGGTCGGCCAGAGTATCCCATGCACCTGATAGGTATGGATTTCTGGGCCTGACCGGTCAGTTGGATAATGATCCAAAGACGTACGGAGAAGCAATGTCGGACATTGATTCGGACAAGTGGCTTGAGGCCATGAAATCCGAGATGGACTCGATGGGTACAAACAAGGTTTGGACCCTAGTAGATCTACCCAAAGGGGTTAAACCCGTAGGGTGTAAATGGGTCTACAAACGTAAGCTTGGAGCTGACGGGGAGGTTACAACCTTCAAAGCCAGGCTTGTGGCGAAAGGTTACGCTCAACGACCCGGGGTCGATTTTGAGGAAACCTACTCGCCCGTAGAAATGGCCAAGTCCATTCGGATACTGCTTGCCATAGCACCATGGTATGACTATGAAATATGGCAGATGGACATGAAAACGGCCTTCCTCAACGGTTTCATAGAGGAAGAGATCTATATGGATCAGCCGGAAGATTTCACAACTGTTGGAGAAGAGCAGAAGGTCTGCCGTCTCCAAAGGTCCATCTATGGCCTCAAACAAGCTTCCTGAAGGTTGGAACATACGTTTTGATGAAGTCATACGGGGATATGATTCCCTCAAGAACGAGTCCGATCCTTGTGTATACAAGAAGATTAGTGGGAGCTCAGTTGCGTTTCTGGTGCTTTACGTGGATGACATCTTGCTCATTGGGAATGATGTTCAGATGTTAGGTACAACTAAAGCTTGGTTGTCAACGCAATTCTCCATGAAGGATATGGGCGAGGCATCCTACATCCTTGGCATCAAGATCTACAGGGATAGATCTAGAAGGATGTTAGGAATGGCCTAGTCCTCGTATATTGAGAAAGTCTTGAAGAGATTCAAGATGGAGAACTTAAAATGAGGATTCCTTCCTATGAGGCATGGAATTTAGTTATCCAAGGAGCAGTCTCCTAAGACTGATGAGGAGCTTAAAAGGATGTTGGACATCCCCTATGCTTCAGCCGTAGGCAGCATACAGTATGTTGTTCAGTGCACTAGACCTGATGTGGCTTTCGCTTTGAGCGTAACTAGCCGATATCAGTCGTGTGCCGGGAGGCACACTGGAGTGTAGTCAAGACTATTCTGAAGTACCTGAAAAGGACTAAGGACATGTTCTTAATCTACGGCGGTAGAGAATTGATACTGGAAGGCTATAGCGACGCTAGCTTCTAGTCGGATAACGATGATGCCAAGTCTCAGTATAGTTGTATTTAGACTAAATGGTGGCGTGGTTACTTGGAAGAGTTCCAAGTAGGGTACCACGGCGCACTCCACCATAGAGTTTTGAATACATATCGGCTTTGGAAGCTGCTAAGGAGTGGTTTGGTTGATGAGCTACATCTAAGGGTTGGATGTAGTACCTAGCATTGCTAAGCCTGTAATTATCTTTTATGATAACAACAGGCGATAGTGCTAGCAAAGGAACCGAGATCTCATCACGATCCAAGCATATTCTTAGACGCTACCATCTGCTTAGAGAGATGGATAGCAGGAGTGACGTTCGGTTGCACCGAGTCAGCTCCGCAGAAAACATAGCAGATCCACTTGCTAAGCCCATGTTGCAAGTTGCCCATACTCGCCATCTGAATAAGAGGTTCGAGGTTAATGGGTCATTGGCTTTAGGTCAAGTGGGAGATTGTTAGAATAGGTGACCAGAAAGCCAATAGGTTTGGCGATTTGTAACCTATCTGACAACTTGATGTAAATGTAATATTATTATGTGATGAATAAAATGAGTATTTTATCACTTTTAGTGCTTACTTTGTGGCGCTCATTTTGCATTTGTTAAAACAGTGTTTAACTTATATCGCAACAAAGCCACAGACCATGGATAACAACTCGTACAGTTGGGCCACGCATTGGATGGTGGTCATGAAACCAACTGATTAAGAGTTGGGTCTGAAACGTTCCAAGTCGAGGACCTCGAGACAGGGCATCGAGAGTCCTATTGAGACTTGCGTCAAGAGTCGTGTTCATTAGATGAGTGCCGTGTTTCATCGGCGACAAGCGTGGGACGCCTACACGATCTTGATGGGTTGGTCGACTGGGGTCGAGCCGACTGGACTGACTCGCGGGGATCATCACATGGATGCCTTGGAGGCTTGGTCGGTATAATTGCTTTTCCCTGGTTCCGATAGTACTGGAGTAATCCTCAGACTTGAGGAATCATGGCAGTCGCGTGCACAGGACGGCTGTATCTTGGATCTGGCGAGAAGTAATCATTTTATAAGCCTTGTCCAGTGCAGTCGGAATGTGTAGCGAGGACGGTGGATTCCAAGAAGAGGATCCGTCCCTGTCAGTATGTCACAGAGGTATCTCCTATGCACTCGGAGACACGTTCATGCTGTTTGAAGCTGTGGCCACAGTGGTTGGTCGAACAGGGAATGGTTTCCTGTGTCGACGCAATGAAGCATACGTGGTCTCTAGTATTAAGCATAGATGCCTAGTCAAGGATGGGAACCGACGCCCAATTCCATACCCTAGACTAAGGCCGGGAGACGGTAGACGGAAGGATCGTACCCGTACGGAACCGGCGCCTAAATGTTCACGCTAATTCACCTAGTCTCTAGTGCCATGGACCGTTGCTAGACGGCCACCCATGGTAATGGGCCCTTGTGGGACACGGGCCCAAGTCTAGCTGAGGGTGAACCTAAAGGGTCACACACAAATCACCGAGGAGGTTGAGAGATTGACTTGGAGTCAATCTCGAAGGATAAAATAAGTAATTGGATTACTTAAGGGAAAGTCCATTGGATGGACGGGCCGATATTGTATCGGGCTTTCGTTTAGTTGGTAAATTGGATTTTCGATTAAATATCGAAAGTTGAGATGTTGAGACGTTGGATCTTTTAATTGGATTAAAAGATCAACGAGAATAATTTAAATGGGCATTAAATTGGATTTAATATTGGGTTCGTCGTAATTGGATTACGATAAAACCCGGTCCGTTAAATTATACCCGAGAGGAGAAATAATTCCTATTTTTGAATAGGAAGAAGTTGGACTTCTTTCCTTAATTAAACATGGCCGACATGCTCCCTTGGAGGAAGCAAAATTAGTCATGTTTCATGCTAGGTGGTATGTTGACTTGTCTCTTTTGGAAAGAGACACATCAACTCTAATCAAGCTCTTCCCTTTTGGTATGATTTGATCATACCATAAATTTTGGTAGGCTTGATTGAAGAATTGATGGTGATTGATTGGAATGGATCTAGATATCCTTGGATGAACCTAGACACATTCCAATAATCACATTAAATATGTATATATATGATAATATACAACACCAAGCATAAGTGATTCATTATTCATCTTTTTCTAGGAAAAAGAGAAGACAAAAATCCCTCTCCTCTCTCTCAACTCTCGGCCTCTCTCCCTCTCTCACACTTGTGTTTTTCACTTGATTTTGAATCAAGAAGAAGAACAAAGTTTATAAGAGCACTAATTCATAGTGTTCTTCTCTTAAACCGATTCCTTCCCAAACCCGTTCTTTTCTCGCAAGAAGAACGTGTGTTTCTTCCCGTGTGGTGTGGATCACCTTTGGAGAATCCATACGTTTAGATTTCGTGAGCATTCCGGAGAAGGAACAACGCAAGTAGCCGGGAGCATACGCTAGACAATCAAAGGTAACGGTTTATTACGGTTTGATTGATCATATATATTTTTCTATGCCCTATGTGTTTAATATTCATTTCCAATATTTACACATTCTACATCGAACGCCCGGTTGAGCACCCAAGGGTACACCCCTTGGGATACGTTTATTTAAATGTGATTTAAATTTACGCACTGTTTCCTCGCTTTCTCGCTTTCGCTCGCGCTCCCGGGCGGATCCGCTTGTCCTTCAATTTGAACCGATGAGTTACGCCTTACCATGGCGTTACTCTACCACTGTGTTAAAAGGGCTTATTTGATTTAATTCCCGAACGAGTCACTATGTAGATAAAATCTCTATATGCACATATATTATATACATAAGTATATGCAGTAGGCTCATAGTGGCTAGTGGCTGATTTTTGAATAATCAAATGGATTTACCTAGCAAGTCTAGGGTAAAATGAATTCTTTCAAGACCGGCCCTAATGAGATCATCCCTATCAAAACTAAATTCACTTGATTGATACATAACATACATGTACACTTACCAATTCAACATAAAAGAAATTTCAAGATATTTCATCGAATCATGTGATGAAGAGATTCTACTTGTCCCCTTTAACTAAAGTCTTAGAGAAAATTTTCGATAACTTCTTGATCCCGCTTACTAGATTGATTTTAGTAGATTTATATAGAGAATGTCGATTTTAATGAACGATTCATGAATATGAATGACGAATCCAAAAATTCAAGACAATTCTGAAAAACGGAAAGATCCCTCGGATCTAATCATATCATTCTATTATATTGACAATTTCAAAAAACGGATCATACTATGATCATAGTATGAGGGCGGTTGGACAAGTCCACCCCAAACGTCTAGTGGTTTAGGACATCTCTCTTTCAAGGAGGCAGCGGGGATTCTAATTCCCCTGGGGGTTGGGTACTACGAAAGGAAGTTGATCTTGGATTACCAATAAGCCTAAAATTGAGTCTTCCTGGGTCGATGCTTTATTTAATAAAAAGTTAATGTGGACGGACTTCGTTGGCAATATGTCTACGCTGGTTCAAATCCAGCTCGGCCCAATAATTCACCAATCTACCATGAGATGGTATAACCCCCTTGTCCTTCAAAAATACCCCAGACGAAGATAAAAAAGAATAAAATTTTCTGCTAGATCCCTTATTGCCCTGGGATTGTAGTTCAATTGGTCAGAGCACCACCCTGTCAAGGCGGAAGCTGCAGGTTCGAGCCCCACCAGTCCCGACGGATCCAATATCCACTAAATACATCAATTCATTTTTCCCTTTCTATGAACTAGTAAAGGGTTTCGGGGGCATAATTCATTCCCAAAGCAAAAAGGAATCTTTATTTCTTTTTTCTTTCCTATTTTTCCATTTCGCTTTTACTGTTTGTTTAGATTCGTACTATGTGACTAATCGAATTGGAAAGACAATCTGATGATCCTTCATCAGATGATTGTCCACGGAAGACGCAAGGTAAGTTATAGAAAAAAACAAGGAAACGGATGATAAATAAAGGAATTTTTGATTGATTAGGTCAGGAGTCCTTTGATTCGGTATAGATAAAAGAACTTCCTATGATATACTATTCCAGTCTCGACGACGAATTGATTTGATAGATCAGATATTGTTATTCATGATATTGATTCGATTCAAGATCATCGAGAGGTAATTCATTCATTGAATTTACAGACGAACGATTTATCATCTCTAGGGGATTAAATCCCGAGTTATTGTGAGGTAAAAAAACCGATGAGGGAAGTCAATATCTTTGCATTTATTGCTACTGCACTATTCATTCTAGTTCCTACCGCTTTTTCTACTTATAAAAAATGTAAAAACAGTAAGTCAATAGTGGAAAGGAGAAACTGCTCAGCTTGCCCCGGCCAAAAAAGGTAAAACAGGTTTGAGCAACCAGGGAACGGAACCTTTCGCAGCAATAGTACTTCTTTCGACTGAGCTAACTATTCCCTTTTAGCGCTCTCTCTACGTGTGATCTGGGAATACCACCTATCTCTATCCATGGAAGAAACTGCTTGGCACCCTACCACTTATGTTCTGGCCTAGCCCTCTTTACTTTTCAGCTTGGCACGTTTAAAGAAGTTGCCTACACTAACGTGTACAAAGTGGCAAAAAGTGATTCTTTTCGGGGTTTTAATAAAGGCGGCCCGGGGAGCTCTCTCTCTTAATTCTCTTCTTAGCCCCCTATGAGAAGTTGTACATGACAAGGAAGACAAGAAAGAGAGACTAGTTCTAGAAGCCGAAGGTTAGTTCTATTACCAAGCAACAAGAGGTCTGACTCCGGAGGTAGGGCATAGAAAAGAGAAGTAAAAGCATCCCTACCTCAGGCTATCTATTCACTCAGCTATTACTATTAAGGAAGTTTGAATTAACTAAGTAGAAGTAGAATACGGCTATATTTAGATTGCTCAGTAAGTAAGAGGTTACGCCTCATCTCTCTAGGGTAGAGCTAGAGTCCGGAGCTACCGAAGGTTTGAAGACGCTCTCCCGTAAGGGAGAGGAAGGTTTGGAAGAGCAGAACGGAAAAAGAAGAGTGAATAAGGTAAAGTAAAATCCTTTCCTAGTCATATCCCTAATAAAGAAACTTCATTGTGTTAGCTATCTTTTCAACTAGCTACAAGACCATTAGAATGCTCTATAACAAGAGTTTGAGGAACCTATGCTATCAAAGCAGGAGCTCGATTGAGCGTCTTCTAGAGTTACAGATTCAGACTTCTCATCCTTATGGTGCAGTGCCACCCTGTTATGGAAACTTTGACAAGCAGTCTACGGCACCTAAACATAGGAATTAGAAAAAAAAGGAGAATCTCTTAAGTGCCTAAAGATTCATAGTGAACTTCGATGGGAGTTTCTCTTAAAGCAATAACGCATTGATCTAGTCGCTACCGGAGCCACAAAGGACAATCTAAATTGATTCATTTCTGCTGATAAGCTCCAATTGCATCATAGGAATTAGAAAAAAAAGGTTCTTTCGTATACTTATAATTAATATTCTCACTTTTTTTATTTTGATAGTTTCTGCGATTCCATGGATTATACCTATTTACACAAATATCTCGACGATTCCCGCTCGTTAATACATAGAGTCCAATAAGCATATCTTGAGTTGGTACGGAAATGGGATCTCCAATAGCTGGAGACAAAAGATTCATATGAGAAAGCATAAGTAAATGGGCCTCCGCTTGAGCCTCCAAAGATAAAGGTAGATGAACAGCCATTTGATCCCCATCAAAATCTGCATTGAATCCCTTACAAACTCATGGATGTAAACAAATAGCACGCCCCTCCACTAAAACGGGCTGGAATTACTGTCTGCCTAATTTATGCAGAGTGGGTTCTCTATTCAGCAATTCAGAATGGCCCTGCATAACTTCCTGAAGTATTTCCCGGTTCTTTTTCCCGAATTTTACTCTTAGCAACTCCTATGTTCGAAGCAAGATCTTGTCTAATTAGACCACAAATTACAAATGTCTGGAAAAGTTCTATTGCTATTTCGTGCGGCAATTCACATCGATGTAATGAAAGTGAAGGACCTACGACAATGACGGAATGCCCTGAATAATCGACCCGTTTGCCAAGCAGAGTCTCATGAAATATTCCCTCTTTTCCTTCAATTACATCTAAAAATGACTTGTAAACTTTATTATGACCGTCCGGTTGCCCGCGGATTCCATTATCAAGAAGTGTATCAACGATTTCTTGTACTAATTTATCCTGACACATTACTAATTCTCCTGGCGTAGATCTACTTGTTGTTAATAGATCGGTAAGAGTATTGTTCCGATAGATAACTCTTCTATAAAGTTCATTAATATCTGAGCTCATTAAATTTACCCCCATCTATCTGAATGATCGGTCTTAACTTAGGAGAAAGAACTGGTAGTAGACACAAAACCATCCATTCTGGTTCTATATTTGTTCGAAGAAAATGCTTAGCCAATTCCATGCATCTAACCAAAAAATCCTTTCTTCTTCCAACCTTTCGATCTTCCCATTCATTCCCTTTGGTCCCTTCTTCCCCTAATTCTTTCCATTCTACCAACGAATTATCTAGAATAATGCGTAATTCTAGATCGGCTAATTGTTCTCGAATAGCACCTGCACCAGTAGAGATTTCTCGATTGCGAAATGTATCGAAGCCCTGGGTAGTAAAAAAAGGTGGGATGTTGTCTTTCGAAGATTGGATTTTATATTCGAATAAACCTCGTAATCGGAAGAAAGTGGGTATATTTCGTTATGGGCCTAGCAAAAGAAAAATTGGGATAGGATCCTATAGGATCTCCCCCCTTCAAAATCGGACGTGAAAGTTTCCTTTCATCCGGCTCAAGTAGGTAAACCAACTAAAGAAAGGAATTCTCGCTTTCAAATTCTAGTTCTAGAAAACCCCAAAACAAAAAGATCTACTCCTTACTCAAGTTCCCAGTGAAGACCAAGCAAGATTTCACTGATTGCGCCTTCTTTTTATTTATTATTATTATTTAGATTTTATTAATTCGTTATTTAATTACGACATAAATGAAATATGAAATTCTTGAGTAGTCTACTTCCCTTCGAACGATGAATCCCTTAATTCTTAATTATTATGAAATAATTCAAGTGAAGTTAGAAAAAAAAAAGGAGTACCTTGGAATTCATAAGGGATTTACTTGTCTATGTATTGTTCCATTCGATCTGTTAGGTCCCGACTTCACCTCGACGGTTATGCCACGATGCCCTTAAAGCCTATACGTGATGCATAGACTCCTGTAACCAGACATATTTGCTTGCTTGAACATAATTTCTTTCCAAAAGAAAGTAAATGGTTAATTCCACAAAACAAAAAAAGCTTATTTACTGTACAAATCTAAATTTTTAGTTATTTGTTCCAAAATCGACGATAGGTCAATTCCCTTTTGATTTAGGAGTATTGACTATACCCCTAATTCTAAGCTTCATGTTACTCTTACCAAGTGACATGTCAGATCTAGGGCATCCCAATTGGATTGACTGGGACGACAGTTTCTCATTCCGAATCTGTAAAATCAGAATTTTGATCAAATCACACATCATAGTATACTAGGCCTTTTAATTCTTTAGGAGCTAAAAGATTCGCAATATAACTGGGAAGAAATTTTAATACCACACATGGGTTACTGGGCATGCGAGTTTGATGTAGCCCATTTGATATCTTCGTATCCGGGAATCAACGAATTCGACTCCGCATTGTTCACAAAATTTCGGGTATTCTTTTTCATCTCCGATTACTCGATAATTTCCACAAGCACAAATTCCACTTTTGATAGGCCCAAAAATTCTTTCACAAAAATAATCCATCTTTTTCCGGTTTATTGGTTTTGTAATGAAAAGTATAGGGTTTTGTCACCTCTCCAACTATCTCCCCATTAGGCAGGATTTTAGTGGCCCAAGCCCTTATTTGTTGAAGACTAATCCAATTCGTAGCTGTAGATGTTTATACCGATCGATCATAGAAGAAAAATTTTGATTTATTCCGATTAAGCTTCCTTCCTATTAATCTGGAAGTTTTTGTCAGATACAAGGAATTCTACGATACCAGAGCTAAAGATCGTAATTCTCGAACGAGCAATCAAAACGATTTTGGAGCATCCTCAGGATTAGGTGTTGTTCCTCCAATGATCGTAGTACCAAGTACTTTTTGGCGCGCTCTAATATGATCAGATTTATAAGTAAGCATCTCTTGTAAAATATGAGCAACACCAAATCCTTCTAGAGCCCAAACCTCCATTTATCCTACTCGTTGTCCCCCTTGTTTTGCCCTTCCCATAAGGGGTTGTTCTGTAACAAGCGCATAATGTCCACTGGAACGTCCATGGATTTTATCATAAACTTGATGAATTAATTTCAAGATATAAGGCTTTCCTATTTATAACGAGTTGTTCAAAAGGATTCACCGTCCTTCCATCTGTTGGAAAAGGTGACCAGAAAGCCAATAGGTTTGGCAATTTGTAACCTATCTGACAACTTGATGTGAATGTAACATTATTATGTGATGAATAAGATGAGTATTCGTCACCAATGGTGCCTTCTTTGTTGCGCTCATCTTACATTTGTTAAAATGGTGTTTAACTTATATCGCAACAAAGCCCACAGACCATAGATAACAACTCGTGCAGTTGGGCCACGCATTGGATGGTGGTCATGAAACCAACTGATTAAGAGTTGGGTCTGAAACGTTCCAAGTCGAGGACCTCGAGACAGGGCATCGAGAGTCCTATTGAGACTTGCGTCAAGAGTCGTGTTCATTGGATGAGTGCCGTGTTTCATCGGCGACAGGCGTGGGACACCTACACGATCTTGATGGGTTGGTCGACTGGGGTCGAGCTCACTGGACTGACTCGCGGGGATCATCATATGGAAGCCTTGGAGGCTTGGTCGGTATGATTGGTTTTCCCCGGTTCCGATAGTACGGGAGTAATCCTCAGACTTGAGGGATCATGGCAGTCGCGTGCACAGGACGGCTGTATCTTGGATCTGGCGAGAGGTAACCATTCTGTAAGATGATTATCATAAGCCTTGTCCAGTGCAGTCGGAATGTGTAGCGAGGACGGTGGATTTCCAAGAAGAGGATCCGTCCCCTGTCAGTATGTGACACAGGTATCTCCTATGCACTCGGAGACACGTTCATGCTGTTTGAAGCTGTGGCCACAGTGGTTGGTCGAACAGAGAATGGTTTCCTGTGTCGACGCAATGAAGCATACGTGGTCTCGAGTATTAAGCATAGATGCCTAGTCAAGGATGGGAACCGACGCCCAATTCCATACCCTAGACTAAGGCCGGGAGACGATAGACGGAAGGATCGAACCCGTACGGAATCGGCGCCTAAATGTTCACGCCAATTCACCTAGTCTCTAGTGCCATAGACTGTTGCTAGACGGCCACCCATGGTAACGGGCCCTTGTGGGTCACGGGCCCAAGTCTAGCTGAGGGTAAACCTAAAGGGTCACACACAAATCACCGAGGAGGTTGAGAGATCGACTTGGAGTCAATCTCGAAGGATAAAATAAGTCATTGGATTACTTAAGGGAAAGTCCATTGGATGGACAGGCCGATATTGTATCAGGCTTTCATTTAATCGGTAAATTGGATTTTCGATTAAATATGGAAAGTTGAGATGTTGAGACGTTGGATCTTTTACTTGGATTAAAAGATCAACGTGAATAATTTAAGTGGACATTAAATTGGATTTAATATTGGGTTCGTCGTAATTGGATTACAATAAAACCCGGTCCGTTAAATTATACCCGAGAGGAGAAATAATTCCTAATTTGGAATGGGAAGAAGTTGGACTTGTTTCCTTAATTAAAGTGGCCGACACGCTCCCTTGGAGGAAGCAAAATCAGCCATGTTTCATGCTAGGTGGTATGTTGACTTATCTCTTTTGGAAAGAGACAAATCCACTCCAATCAAAAGCTCTTCCCTTTTGGTATGATTGATCATACCATAAATTTTGGTAGGCTTGATTGAAGAATTGATGGTGATTGATTGGAATGAATCTAGACATCCTTGGATGAACCTAGACATATTCCAATAATCACATTAATTATGTATATATATATTAGAATATACAACACCAAGCATAAGTGATTCATTATTCATCCTTTTCTAGAAAAAAGAGAAGACAAAAATCCTCTCCTCTCTCTCAATTTTCGTGCTCTCACCCTCTCTTACACTTGTGTTCTTCACTTGATTTTGAATCAAGAAGAAGAACAAAGTAGGTTTAAGAGAACACTAATTCATAGTGTTCTTCTCTTAAACCGATTCCTTCTAAACCCGTTCTTTTCTAGCGAGAAGAACGTGAGTTTCTTCCGGTGTGGTGTGGATCACCTTTGGAGAATCCATACGTTTGGATTTCGTGAGTATTCCGGAGAAGGAACAACGCAAGTAGCCGGGAGCATACGCTAAACAATCAAAGGTAACGGTTTATTATGCTTTGATTGATTTCATTTATATATCTATGCCCTATGTGCTTAAATATATGTTTTAATATTTACACATCCTACATCGAACGCCCGGTTGAGCACCCAAGGGTACACCCCTTGGGATTCGCGTATTTTGAATTTGATTTAAAGTTACGCACTTTCCACGCTTTCTCGCTTCCGCTCGCGCTCCCGGGCGGATCCGCTTGTCCTTCACCATCAAATATTCTGCTTTTTCCTGGATACTCGGGTTTGAAAGATTGTGGATCGTCCCGGGAAATAGCACGAATGCGGAAGCGCGGTATAAAAATTAAATAACATGCTTTACGTAAATGAAAGAACACGTTCAAGGGGTGTGCCCTTGAAATTCCCGGGTCTTCGGTGTATCTCATGAATTAGAAGCATCGAAAAGAATCATGGAAGCCATAGGATTAAAAGTAAAAGAGGGACGAAAAAATAAATCGGAACCTACCGATTGTTGTTTTCGTCTTCTAAGCGGTACTCGCGTTGTTCCCCGATTTGCACCAAATCTCGTATATGAGACTCTCCAAATTGTGACACACAATCCACCCACGTATCTTGCACGTCGTGCTAGCGAATGAACAAGTATATTGGAGAGGATGGATCGATCACAAGTTATTAGGTTAATGGGATTAATCCTCCTATGTTCAATTGTTCCAAGAACCAAAGAACAAGAAAGCAATAATCTTGAGAGAGAGAGAGAGAAGGCGGACGAGATGGGAGAGAGAGAGAGAGAGCCGAGTTGTAGTGTGTGTGTGTGTGTTGGAGTTTCATCATCTCTCTTATGGTGAGGGGCTAGTACTATATATAGAGGAGGAGTTTAATCCTCTTCAAACTCCAACTCTAAAGAAGACTATTTTGACAAGGATTTTGACCTAGTCAAAGTCCTAGTCAAAGTAGTAATTTGACCTAGTCAAATTAATCCTAGCCATCCATCTCTCCTTTTAATCTCAACTATTAATTTAATTTAATGGAATATTTAAAACCTATTTAAATATTCCAAAGGGCAATAAATAAATATAATAAATATAAATATTTATTCTAGGCCCATTAAATTAATTTTCTAATAAATCTAATTTATTAGATTAATTCCTTTTATCTAATAAGAGGAATTAACTCTTTCCAAGAAAATTAAGGACCCGATTAAATCCAATTTAATCATTCCATTTCTCCAAATATTTAATTCTAAATTAAATATTTAATGTGTGTGGATTGTGCCTCTTAATGTGCATGTCAACTTCCCTTGCCCGTTCCCTCGCCCGTTCCCTCCCTTTCTGAGCTGACAAGAACCGGACTACTTCGATTGACATGCCTTATCTTATATGGCTTGCTATGGCTTGCGCCTTCCCTTGCTGTAGCCGCTTGAGCCTCTTCCTCTGGTTTCCTACCACGCCATGCCGCGTGTGCTTTCGTTTCCTATTATTGACTTCCTCTTTGGTCGAGCTCAATTACATCGATCCTGGATGCACCATTGAAGTATATCTCCCATGGGAACAGAACTTTAGCATATAAAACTTCTTCATCAGATAGATCAGCTGGTTAGAGCAAAGAACTGTCATCTGAGGTTGGATGAGCTTCCAAGAAATCAGCCAACACTTGTCCTTTGCCTTACAACATTAGGGCAACATCATGGACCATTTTGATAACCTTACTGATAACCTTGGTACTTTTCCTTTAAGAAAGGTTCGAGAGCAAATACTTGAGCGGATCTGCGCTTCTATTCACATCGGATATGCGCTCTCCAGTTTCAAGTCTTAGCAACCGATATGCGACTCCTAAACAGTCAATAGGAACAGCGGATTAGCTGCAGCTCTAATGAAAGCTTATTAGGATTCTCGAAAGAAAGTAGCTAGGGATAAGACTTCCCTTTAGGCCGGCCTTATGGCGTGTTTTTACAAGTGAAAGAAGAAGGTGTACCACGCAAGCCTTTCACCTGTATTTTCCTTTTCCTTTGTCTCTGTTTTTTCCCTTAGACACTTCAGCTTTTTCCCTGATAGTCCCTGAAGTCTTCTTAAAATTGTCTTCCTCGAGGGAAGATTTTTTCTAACTCGTCCAATCAAGTCTATTCGTTATCTCTTCTCTTACTTTACTGACTCATCCATTCTCCTCCCTCTCCAAAAGTCTTGGCATCTTAATTACCTAGGTCTATGCATTAAGGAAAAGATATGATAGCTGAATGTAAGACTTCCTAGTTTCTGATTTACTTAACTTTTTCAATAGTGGTAGTAGTTAGGCTAGTGAGCAGCGGATCATCAATTGCCATTGTTCTTTAACTCCTTCCCTACAGAGAAGGCATCGCTCTTAGTGTAGTAAGAATAGCGTGAAGCCGAAGGTTGGTTCGGTTCTTTCTTCCCCGGAAAGAGCTCCAAGTGCCCCAATTCGATTGTATTGAGATAAGTAGATGTAGATGAGACCTTTCACGATCTGATCCCACGATCGAAAGAAAAGCAGATAGCCTCTATCGGGACAAGCGAGTTCGGATGCACCGGGGATGGCCCATTGGCATCCTTCCTTTCAAACAGGATCTGATCCAAAGGGTTTGTTGATAACCTAGAGCGTAGAGCAACTTCCCAAACCCATTGAGGATCTACCACACGACCTGAAACATAGCTCATCTCATTAGCTAGCTAGCTCATATGGAATAGGTCTCTGGCTTGCTCCTGTCTGTTCTTTGGTTATCTATTCTGTCCACAAAGAAATTCTTTCTATTGTTTCCCGCGAATCTGGAATCTCCATTACTATACTATGGGAAAGGGTCAAAGTGTTCTGAACAAGGAAGACGAAGTCTTTATACTGAGACTCACGCACAACAGCTTCTTATTAACATATAGCGTCTTTGGCGTTAGCATTCAATAACATATGGGCTAGGAACGAGCGTAATATATGAAGCGAGTCTAACGAGCTAAATAGTCTATAGAGTCTAACGAGAAGCGACTCTAGGAGTCTAGACTAGTCTAGAGAGTCTACTAGTCTAGGCGCTAGTAGTGCTCAAGGAAATGAAAAAGAAGATTTTTTCATTCTCAGCCTCCGCTTGCTTCGTTCTACAATTGCTATACAGAGTATAGTGTATCTTCTCATTCGGAGTTGGCTAGTCTATCTTCACAGTTTAACTCCTGTACGTACCATTTCTGTCAAAACAGCAAAAACTGGTTATATGACCATTTTCATGTAGGAAAATGGCTTGTTCTGCTAAATTTGAATAGTATCAAAGGGAAGAAACCCAAACTGAGGACTTATCGTCGAGTTTACGAGAGCTAACCTTCTCTTGACCGGCTCGGCTTCCCTCACTAGATATGGCGGGATGGGATCTCCTATCTGATAAGAAAGGTTGGACAGAAGGAAGAGAAGCAAGTGAAAGTAAAGAACGGCGACGGGCTGAAGCCAAGCTGAAAAACCATAGATTTTTTGCTTTGGGCACTATAAGCGTAGGAGAGGGGTCCGTTGGAGGAAAAGATTCCACTCTACTATTAGTAAGCTCGGTCTCCTCTTATTACATATCTCCTCTCTCTGGACGTGGAAGATATTAACCCTCATAAATTGGGACATGAAGTAGTCTGCCCAGTAGGGTACGAGACTGACTATGGAAGATTGTGGATTGTCCCAGGAAATAGCGCGAAATGCGGAAGCGCGGTATAAATATTAATAACAAAAATTTAAACATGCTTTTACGAAAAAATAAAGAACACGTTCAAGGGGTGTTCCCTTGAAGTTCCCGGGTGTTCGGTGTATCTCATGAATTAAAAGCATACAAGAATCATGGAGGCCATAGGATTAAAAAATAAAAGAGGGACGAAAAAATAAATCGGAACCTACCGATTGTCGTTTTCGTCTTCTAACCGGTACTTTACGTTGTTCCCCGATTTGCACCAAATCTCGTATATGAGACTCTCCAAATTGTGACACACAATCCACCCACGTATCTTGCACGTCGTGCTAGCGAACGAACAAGTATTTTGGAGAGGATGGATCAATCACACGTTATGAGGTTAACGGGATTAATCCTCCTATGTTCAATTGTTCCAAGAAAAAAAGAACAAGAAAAATGTTTTTTCTTGGAGAGAAAAGAGAGAGAGGGCGGACGAGATTAGGAGAGGGAGAGGAAGTGTGTGTGTGTGTGTTTCAAGATTCATCATCCTTCCAAAGGTGAAAGGCTAGGAGTATTTATAGAGGAAGAGTTTAATCCTCTTCAAACTCCAACTCTAGAAGATTAATTTGACTAGGATTTTGACCTAGTCAAAGTAGTAATTTGACCTAGTCAAATTAATCCTAGCCATCCATCTCTCCTTTTAATCTCAACCATTAATTTAATTTAATGGAATATTTAAAATCTATTTAAATATTCCAAAGGGCAATAAATAAATAAATATAATAAATATAAATATTTATTCTAGGCCCATTAAATTAATTTTCTAATAAGTCTAATTTATTAGATTAATTCTTTTTATCTAATAAAAGGAATTAACTCTTTCCAAGAAAATCAAGGACCTGATTAAATCCAAGTTAATCATTCCAATTCTCCAAATATTTAATTCTAAATTAAATACTTAATGTGTGTGGATTGTGTGTGACTCTTTAGGTTCACCTTTCAGCTAGACTTGGTCGGATTCCTAGAATCCGCACGTTACCATGGGTAGCCATCTAGCAACGGTCCATGGCACTAGAGACTAGGTGAATATTTGGGGATGAACATTTAGGCTCTAACAGTACACTTATCCTTCCGTCTACGGTCTCACCACTTAGGGTCTAGGGCACGAAAAATGCAGGTACCCATTTTGGACCTAAGTGTCAGTTTGTCCTTACTAAACGCCGCAAGGGAAACCTTCCCTTCTGTTCAGTTACTGTGGGCACAGATTTTAGGGACAAGACACACAACATATGTGAGACTCAACTGTCAATGCCTTTTGAGAGGAGACAGATCCTTTCTTGGAAACTACTGTCACTCTGTACACCGGAGGTGCACTAGACACGGCTTATGACTACTCAAGTGCATCTTCGCAATCTCTCACCATATCTAAGATACAACCCCGATATACAGGTAAACTCAGCAGTTCCTCAAGTCAAAGGACTTAACCTGTACTGTTGGAACCGGGAGCACACGTCATACCTAGCCCACCCTACTCAAGGTCCTCTGTAAGACGGTTCCCGCGAGTCACCTCAGTCAGCTGCTCCCTAGCAGGCTAACCCACTAACACTGCTTAGACGACCTTCGTCACCGTCAATGAAATACGACTGCAGATGCTTAGTGCAAGTCTCAAGGGGAATCTCGGTACCCATTTTCGAGATTCCTTGACTTGGAGATTTTCGGACTGATTCGGAGGGATTGATTTCATGGACCTACCTCCAAGCGTAGTCCTAGTCCCCGAAATACATTTTCAGTCCGTGGGCTTTGTTTGCGTAGTGAACAGATATCTATAAAGCAGATAAAGTGAACACAAACAAAGTAATGCCAAATGAATTTCACTTCTTTATTCATTAATAATATATCAAATTCTTGAAATTGTCTAGACATAGGTTACATTTCGCCTGCAAAGATTGGCTACATGGTCACCTATTCAAACAGACTAAACGGATTGGAAATGCAGCTCAGTCAAGAGATTCGGGTTAGGCGGAAATGGCATATCCAGGTCACGGGGCAGAGGATATTCCGGTATTGTAAAAATAAGATAGGAACGAGGTGGCATTGGAGTAAGTTACAATTGACATTGAAGAAGACAAGGGCGCTCTTTCTCTAGTTGTGGACTAATCTTGATATTTCTAAAGCAGTAAGCGAAAGAAGAGGTTAGGCTGATAAGACCCTGGTTGGGGCTGAGGAACATAACCCGGCGTGGGTTGGGAGGTGAAACTTGGCTGATTTGCAAGAGGGGCAGCTTGCCCCAAGACTACGGGTGGAACGTATTCCATTTGGAGAGGTTCCTAGACTGGCGAAGATTGGGTGGAGGTAATGTGTGGAGCGCTTGTGCTAGACCTTGCACATTGAGTGCGGCTTGCGGTCTACTTACTGAAAGGGATCCTTGCTTTGCTCTAGAGGATGTTTTCTAGGAATCGGTTTGACATTGGACTCGGCATATTGAGTATGGAATCTTCGCACACAAAACCTGTAACCTTTCTTGTTAGATTCTCTTCCTCCTAGACTAGAAGAGTACTGCCTTCGTCGAATGATCACATCGACAAGTTTATTAGAAACATCACTTGAACTCTTGGATTGGAGATATTTTGAGAGCTCTTTTGGACCCAAACCTGCTTGGCTTTCTTCTTCGCAGCCTTACAATGCTCGGTTTTGTGCCCGATAACACCACATAAAGCTGGTACCAAAACCCATTCATACTCAACTGGAATTCTAGTTTGAATCCCTTCATTGTTCATCAGTAGAACTTCTTTTGGGAACTCCGAATTCGGCATAACTTCGATGCAGACCCTAACATAGGCCAACCTCTCTCTTAGGAGAATCACACCAAAGTGGATTGCCTATCTACCTAAAGAGGTACCTAAACTCGGGGGCCCTCTCTAGGGCAACTTCTTCCTGCTTCCTCAAATTAGTTGTACCGAAGAACCTCTCATCATATTGCAGCAAGGACATTGGGCATATTAGCAGGCCTATTCTATTCCATCTTAGTGCTATCAGTTGGGCCGATTTAGCCGACGACCCCAACGAACAGTTACTTTAGCTCTTCCAATCTACGAACGAGAGTTGTCTGGCTTTTGAAGCATACTCCTAATGCTTGTGCTTGACTAGTTTGGCAGCTCCACAACAGCGAACACCACCTTCGGTCAGCTTCAATGTAGGAAATTCCTTCCTCTTAGCCATTCACTATAGTTCTTTAGAGGTCGTAGAGCAAGGTTCGCATCCAGTTGTCCGGTCAAAACAAAAAAGGTTAACAAGTGCAAAAAACAATACTAAAAAACAAATGCTCAGTCCACATCCTCCAAACAAAAAACGAGAGTCTAAAGAATGAAGAGGTTGAAAAAGGCCAGACAATAAATAAGTTATAAATAAGAATAGAAAGAATCATAGCCAGAAGAAAAAATTCAGTGTTGTGTAACAAACAAAATAAAGAGATCTCATAGATAATTTATAAGGATCAAAGACGTTGAGATTAGATTAGCAGACTATGGATTCTCTGTCATCTAGCTCCTTCCACGCAAAACGACTAGGATCAAATGGTTTACAATAATGCTAAAAAATAAGAAGATCGAGACCATTATTTTTGAGACAAAAGGCTTGACTTCTATCGGGTCAGCGTCGAGGGAAACTCAGATGCTCTTAGATCAGGGGTTGAGGCTCGATGTAATTGAGTTTACAGCCTTTACTTTGAATTGGGCAAAGTCAATCCATCAGTAATGCGCGGAGGAAGCACTATTTAAAGTGTTCAAATTGGAAAAGCTCTTTTCTCTCCCGCAGGAAGAAGAAAGAAAAGAAGATTTTTCAAGCCAGTGAACTCTTAAGAGGGCAGTATCCGTACCTCTTTTCTCCATAGAGTTTGAGTCTTAAAGCACGCCAGCCTGGGGAGTTCCATTCTATAGTGGTAAGCGTTTCAATTCCATCTCTTGGCATTTCTCTTACATCCGTTGTTAGCTCTCTGCCAACAGCCCGTGCCAAGTCAGTCATATGCACTAACGAAGGCTTCCCACTTGAAAGGGGATTCAAATAGAGCAACTTTGATAGAAGCAGGAGGAGAGGGAGTTTCACTATATCCTGCAACTGTGTCAAAAGCAGTTCAATCAAGCTAATGTTTTCAAGCTTAGTCAAATAAGGATTTTAGCAAAAAAGAATAGGGCTAGCCATAAAGTGAAAGAGTACTGGGCGCAGGCGAGCTAACAGTCTAGGGGCCCTCTCCACCACAGTCATTTATGCAGCGATGCTACAGCTTTCTCGAAGGCATCAGTGTGCGCTGAGGAGATTATGCCGGTGACTACTATTTGACTACTATACCATCACCGTGGATGAAAACCTCTATCAGTGGCCTGTCTCCGTATGTGCGAAAACCCTAATAGGAATAGGCCGCTTTCTATTGGGAGACAAAGACTTGAGTCTGGGCTATCTTAGGCAGCAGCTGCAGTCGATCTGGAAGCATCTCATGGATTTTTTTAATACATTTCCTATTAGTGAAAGCTAAAGATCGATCTCTCACTATAGCGGGAAGAAGACAGGTGGGAGCGAGCGGAGGGAGACCAAAGCAAGTTCTAGTGGTGGGTTGTTTTCCTGGTTCCATTTCAGTCATTTTCATCGACATAGTCAGAAGCAATGGCTGTTGCAAAGGCACAAGCGAAAGACGTTAGTCAGCGGAAGAAGTCATTCTCAATCCGATCTAGCAAGCTGCAATGCTTTCATGATAAGACGTCAAGCGAGAGAGAGTAGATTCTTTCTTTGTTTTCCAAGAAATTAGACTAGTGCCAAGAAAGCTGCAATATCCAGTTGTAGAGCGACGCGTCATAGGGAACCCAATATGTCATCCCTATGGTCTCGATATCGAAGGATTAAGGGGAGGAATCGATGTTGCTACAGGCACTCATGAGCTTGGATTGGGTAATATAAGGAGATAATAGAAGAACCCATCGAAAGTTGTTCAGTTTTACCGGGCTTGCCTGAGTACAAATCTTTTCAGGGAATGGCATTCTTAGTTGGACTGTTTGAGCTGTTCTTTTGACGAGTGCAACGACAAAGCATATGGTATAGCATTTCGAGATTGGCTTAGTTATAAGGAATGAGGTTATCCTTTTCCCAACAAATCAAAGAACCTAACGGATCCAACTCATACATTTGAGATAGTTGCCAAGGGCTGAAGGAGCTAATTGAATCACGAATGCAGTCGTTGGTGTCTTAAATCAGTCGTAGTAAACATCTGTCCTCCCCTTTCCAATCTTAAGCAAACTCTTTCCCGCATGAAACTAAAATCTCTCTATCATTTATTGAATCGATTGATTTCCCGGTGTTGCTCGAAGAGTTCACGCCACCAATCCGACCAAAGCCAAGACTCTTCAGAAGAGCGAGGCCGAAGTAAAGACCTTCCGGAGGAAGAATAACTCTTCTAGGCGCCCTACCTAAGCATTACATTATGACAATATCAGAGGAACATCAATCCGAAGAGGAAGTGACAGGATTTTGGATGGTATCAGAAGGTTAAGAGGGACTAGTTCTATTCAAAGCATCTCAAAAGAAAGAGAGAGCAGCTTCTTCTCGAAGAGCGGAGTCGTGCAACGAAAAAGGAGCGGATACTTATTCTTAGTTTATTGAAGAGTAGACTATCCTAATCGTTCTGTCTTACTAGACCCTATTCCCCTATTATGATTGAGACCCCCGACAGAGAGAATTCCAGAAGCATCCCTATAATATTGAATTTGAATGGAAGTTGAAGTCCAAAAGGTCGGACAGAAAAGAGTCCATTCATGAGTGAGGACAGGATCTCAGATATCTGCTGGCTTATTGATAACATTCTCTCCTGCCTGTCTTTTGGCCCAAAGGAGTGGAGACAAGATAAGAAAGAGTATAAGCTTGATCCGCCTTCACTTCACTTACACAATTTATTAAGTTAGACCTAAACTAATATGGACTCAGAGGCCAAGAGTTCCGACTATTGAACTATCGCTAGACTGATGGCTTAGTTCATGGTGTAGCTAAGAGGACTAACCGATGTGCACTACATAACCAGATTCTAGGTGCAGTCAGAGAGTTACTAAAGGCATCTCCTGGAAGGAAAAAATGCCTATTGGCAAGGGATGATGGGGATGTACAGTACAGGTTGGCTTAGCCGTAGGAGAGTCTGTTCCTACTTCATACTCCCAGTATTCTTTTATTGCTCTTTGATTCCAGTCTATCTAAAGAGGGATGAGGCAGGGACTTCAATAAAGAAAGGAAGATTTGAAGGGTTCCTCTCAAGCTTGATGGAGATGGTCCTACTCCTAGAAGTGAAGATTCGCTAATCTGCGACTTCTTCATCCTGGTGATTGAGCTAATTCGATAACAACTATGTGGGTTCAAAGATTACTTCATGTGCTATGATTATGAGCGGGAAATCTCTATGAAATGCATTCCACCGTGAGCTATAGAGTGCCTAGTCTGGAGAAAGACAGGTAGGGAAGGATAGCAAGACCGAAAGTGTTTTTTTTCATTTTGGAGATTTTCCCTAGAAGGCAGGCTTTCTCTCATGGACCTTTCAATCTTATATTACGATATAGACCGTTCGCCTTTTCATCGCTTTGGCCTGGAGCAAGTGTAGGCTTCCTTCGCATAGGCTATCCTCAGGGTGGTAACTAAATATAGTGAGAAGAAAAGCCTTGGGTTTTTGAAGAGAAAGGGACTTATTTTTAGGCTGTAGATTCGGGAGATGCCTTTCTTGATCATGAAGGAGTGTCAGATCAGGATGACGGCGAGGAGGATCCTTTTTGTCCTCAATGTTCTCTTTCGGCCGAAGAGGGTTGTGATGCAACTAAAGAAAGATCCCCATGGAGGTGTAAGGGAATGACAGAGATGGGGTGGAGATTCTTCTTTATTGGTCCTAGTAGAAGTCGAACCTTCAACACTCATCTAACATCTTCACCATCCAAAACCCCAAAAATGGAGACCCGTCTGAGATCAGTTGACGGATCGCTCCTCTACACCTACCATCGTGAAAGTAGAATCTTACTGAATTTACTCAAATTTCGGCGGCAAGAGCTACCATCCACCCCTAGAACACTTTTCTTCAGTTAACAAAAGCTTCGAATATGATATTGATACTTGACTCTATACCGCCTACGAACTAACTTTAAACATTAGGCGAAATACTATACTTTACTATACGATCACTAAAAAAGAAGCGTTTTATATAGCTGTGAAATCTTGCAAGTCACGTTCTGTCCAGGACCAAGCGCCCAATTCCACTTTTTGCTTCTCATATAGCTGTCAAATCTTACTTTTATGTTTTCCTTCCAAAATGAATTAGATTTTTTTATACTTATATAAACGCAAAAGCTTACTTTGCTCCACTGGCACCAAAGCAAGGGAATGCACCTGAAAGCAGTGTCCCTCATTGAACTAATAAAAGGAATAAAACCACCATAGAGAGTTTGCTTAGCTTGTAATAAAGCAAACCTAGTTCCGCTGATGAAAACAAGAGGAAAAGTTCTGGGTAATTAGTATAAGCCAGGCTACAATCCATAGTCCATTATTGAATTAGCGAGATCTTTTTGTAGTAAAATCATCTGCTTATCTGCCATACTCGATAGGAGCTCCTGAGTTCACTCTGCTTCCCTAGACAAAGAGAGTAGGTCGAGGAAATGGAATTGTTTAAGTAAGTTCTTTGACTGCGAGTGCGGGTGTGGACCAGGAAATAAGGATGATTTTTCAATCTAGCAGAAGGAAAGAAAGAAGAAAAAGCTTTCGCATGTAGTCAGGCAAATTCTTTATTCTAGGGCTCACGTGTTAGAATAGGTGACCATGTAAGCCAATTTTGGCAGGAATATGTAACCTATATCTAGAAAATTCTTTGGTATTTGATAAAAACATTTATGAATAAAGAAGTGAAAATTCATATGGCAATACTTTGTTTACGTTCACTTATCTGCATTTACATTTCTGTTCACTACGCAAACAAAGCCCACGGACTGAGTAACGTTTTCGGGGACTGGGACTACGCTTGGAGGTAGGTCCATGAAATCAGTCTCACCGAATCAGTCCGGAAATCTCCAAGTCAAGGAATCCCGAAAATGGGTACCGGGATTCCCTTTGAGACTTGCACTAAGCATCTGCTGTCGTATTTCATCGACGGGTGACGAAGGTCGTCTGAGCAGTGTTAGTGGGTCAGCATGCTAGGAAGCAGCTGACTGAGGTGACCCGTGGGAACCGTCTTACGGAGGACCTTGAGTATGGTCAGCAAGGTATGACGTGTATTCCCGGTTCCAACGGTACAGGCCAAGTCCTTTGACTTGAGGAACTGCTGAGTTTACCTGTGCATCAGCTCTGTATCTTAGATATGGTGAGAGATTGCCAAAATACTCTTGAGTAATCATAAGCCATGTCTAGTGCAGCTCGGGTGTACAGAGTGACAGTAGTTTCCAAGAAAGGATCTGTCTCCTGTCAAAAGGTATTGACAGTTGAGTCTCATGTGTGCTATGTGTCTTGTCCCTAAAATCTATGGCCACAGTAACTGAACAGAAGGGAAAGGTTTCCCTTGCGGCATTTAGTAAGGACAGACCGACACTTAGGTCCAAAATGGGTACCTGCTTTTTCCGTGCCCTAGACTCTAAGTGATGAGACCGAAGACAGAAGGACAAGTGTACTGTTAGAGCCTAAATGTTCATCCCCGAATATTTCACCTAGTCTCTAGTGCCATGGACCGTTGCTAGATGGCCACCCATGGTAACGGACGGATTCTAGGAATCCGACCAAGTCTAGCTGAATGGTGAACCTAAAGAGTCACACACTATCCACACACACTTAGTATTTAATTTGGAATTAAATATTGAAGTAAAGGAATGATTAAATTAGATTTAATCGGGTCCTATATTTTCTTGGAGAAATTAATTCCTTCTATTTGATAAAAGGAATTAAATTAATAAATAGGATTTATTAAAAGGGTTGATTTAATGGGCTTAGAATAAATTATAATATTAATTTATTATATTATATTTATTCTTTTAGCCTTTTGGAATATTTAATAGGATTTAAATATTCCATTAAATTAAAATCAACGGTTGAGATGGAAAGGGGAGATGGAAGGCTCGGATTCGTTTGACTAGGTCAAACACTAGTTTGACTAGGACTTTGACTAGGTCAAAATCCTAGTCAAATTAGGTTACTTAGAGTTTGAGTTTAAAGAGGATTAAACTCTTCCTCTATATAAACCTCTAGCTTCCAACATTTATGAGATTGATGATTCTTAAAAACACACATACAACACACACTCTCCCTCTCCTCTCTCGTCCGCCCCTCTCTCTCTCTCTCACCAAGAAAGTATTTTCTTGTTCTTTTGTTCTTGGAACAATTGAACTAAGGAAGATCGATCCCGTTAAATCATAACGCGTGGTTGATCTATCCTCTCCAAAATAATACTTGTTCGTTGCTAGCAAGACGTGCAAGAATACGTGGGTGGATCGTGTGTCACGATTTGGAGGATCTCAAGAACGAGGTCTTGGTGCAAAACGGGGAACAACGCGAGTAGCAGTTGAAGACGAAAACGACAACGGGTAGGTCTCGTTTTAAGATTTTTCGTCCCTCTTTAATTTTCAACTCTATGGCCTCCATGATTTCTTTATTTGTTTTATGATCATGAGATACACCGAACGCTCGGGAACCTCAAGGGCACACCCCTTGAGCGTGTTTCTTTAAATTAAAAGCATTCCTTTTATTTTAATATGTTTTATTTTTACCGCGCTTCAGCATTCGCGCAATTCCCGGGACGATCCACCGGATTTCTTTCAGTGGTATCAGAGCCCGGTTCGGTGTATAGGCCTAGGGTTTATGTGCGTTATAAGCATGAAACGTGATATTGGCATGTTTTATATTAAATCTTGATCTTTCTTGATTTTAAGCATGTCGATTTTATTGCTTTCAATTCGTGTGAATTTATGAATGTTGCTAATTTTCTGTTTTTCTTGGGAAACGGAGGTGGAAAATTAAACGGAAAACGAGAAACGACGCAGCCGGCCAGCCGGGAGGGCTGGCCGCGCGCAGCCGCATGCTGCCGGCAGGGCAGACGCGCGCAGGCAAGGGAGGCCTGCGCGCGCCCGCCCAGCCGGTCGCGCGGGGCAGCGCGCAGCCGGGAAGGCTGCGCGCAGGCGCGCGCGCACGCAGACAAGGGTGTCTGAATGCGCGCGCCCGGCAGGCGCGCTCATGCGCGCGCGCGCGGACGGGCTCTGGGCAGCGCCGCTAGGCGCGCGCGCACGCAGACGGAGGAGTCTGCGCGTGCGCGCCCGGCAGGCGCGCCCAGTGCGCGTCTGCGCACTGCGCACGACACGGCTGGCAGCCAGCAGGCCTGCGCGCGCGAAAGGCAGGGGAGCCTGCGCGCGCGGCGGCCTTCCGGATTGCCAGGCCGCGCAGTGCGCTGCCGGCCAGGCGCGCGCGCAAGGGCGGCAGGCTTAGCCTGCTGCCCTGTGCCCGTGCCGGCGGGCCGCCGCCGCCGGCGGCTGCTGCTGCTGCTAGGGTTTCAAAACCCTAGCAGTATTTTTCTCTTAATTTTTTTAATTATTTTCAGTTTTAATTTTGAATTAATTCTGAAAAATCGGTTTTTGGTTCAATTATGCCTATTTTCTAAAAGACATTATTTTAGGAGTAAAATAAATTGGATTTGGAATCCCGGGGTTATTTTACTTAAAATAATGAGGAAAGGTTTTCCTAAAACGAGAAAATATTATTACCAATATTTGTGTTTTATTTTTTCACACGTTGTGCACATATTTATTTATTTTTTTGGATATTTTATGATTTGAAATCATATGTTGTTGGTATTATGTAATTATATGATTGGATCATGTGATTATGTGTGTTGGATGGAAATGGATGATCGCGAGCCCTAGACCGAATGTATGGTTTATTTTCTGTTGGGCCTGTGTGCCTCTTTTACTGCTTTCTCATTCTCTCTTTCTAGTTGCCTTGGAATAATAAGGCATTCTACATCCCTCCTTATGTACTCCCCCCGGATTTTCGCTGGGGTTTCTATTTTTTAATATTGAATGAGAGTAGACTAGGAGTGAGGTTTCCTTTTTGTAATTGGTAGAGAAGAAGGAAGGACCACATGGAGAGCCCAGACGGGAGGTCCCTTGGAGTTTTCCATGAGTGAAGGAAGAGAAAAAGAGACCAAGGCCCATCAGCATGATGATTGGGTTACTATTAATGTAATAGTATAGGACCAACCCTAGATTGACCATAGATCCACTGCGGGCTCAGTGGGTCGTATAGGATTCGGGCTCGTGATCATCCAACAGGGGCGTGCTAGGCTTTAATTTTGCATGTGGTTATGATGATGAATGAATGGGTTGTTTATTTATCGTATAACTGCTATGGATGGTTTATTTACGCATTATGGATGTATGTGTAGATATTTATTTATTTGGGATCTCGGTCATTACTTACTCTCACATTGGTTGGACCAATGTCAAAATATTAGACCCTAGACAAAGTGGACATGAACTCTAGGAGTTTGGTCCATGCCTTCCAATCCATGGCATAGTGAGGAAGCTGCTTTAGGTCAATAGCGTGGTCTCACGAGTCGTGGCACGTCATTGTACTTAAAGGAAGTTGCATTATGTCATGAACGAAAAGCGGGCTACTGCTACCTGTCTCACGAGTCGTGGGGGTACCAGTGGGTCCGTGGCTCGATCGATTGGGTTGGGTCTAACGCCCAATTAACATGATTCGCTTGGAGTCCTCGGGATCATGTGAAAGGCTGAGGCAATTGTTAGAATAGGTGACCATGTAAGCCAATTTTGGCGGGTATATGTAACCTATGTCTAGACAATTATAGGTCTTTGATAAATCATTAATGAATAAAGAAGTGAATTTCATTTGGCATTACTTTGTTTGTGTTCACTTATATCTGTTCACTACGCAAACAAAGCCCACGGACTGAGAATCAATTTTCGGGGACTGGGACTACGCTTGGAGGTAGGTCCATGGAATCAGTCTTCCCGAATCAGTCCGGAAATCTCCAAGTCAAGGAATCCCGAAAATGGGTACCGGGATTCCATTTTGAGACTTGCACTAAGCACCTGCTGTCGTGTTTTCATCGACGGGTGACGAGGGTCGTCTAAGCAGTGTTAGTGGGTTAGCATGCTAGGACGCAGCTGACTGAGGTGACTCGCGGGAACCGTCTTATGGAGGACCTTGAGTATGGTCAGCAAGGTATGACGTGTATTCCCGGTTCCAACGGTACAGGTCAAGTCCTTTGACTTGAGGAATTGCTGAGTTTACCTGTACATCAGGGCTGTATCTTAGGTATGGTGAGAGATTGCTAGAATTCTCTTTGGTAGTCATAAGCTATGTCTAGTGCAGTTCTGGTGTGCAAAGTGACAGTAGTTTCCAAGAAAGGATCTGTCTCCTGTCAATAGGTTTTGGGCAGTTGAGTCTCATATATACTCTAGGTCTTGTCCCTAAAAACTGTGGCCACAGTGACTGAACAGAAGGGAAGGATTCCCTTGCGGCATTTAGTGAGGACAGACCAACACTTAGGTCCAAAATGGGTACCTGCATTTTCCGTGCCCTAGACTCTAAGTGATGAGACCGAAGACAGAAGGACAAGTGTACTGTTAGAGCCTAAATGTTCATCCCTGAATATTTCACCTAGTCTCTAGTGCCATGGACCGTTGCTAGATGGCCACCCATGGTAACGGAAGGATTCTAGGAATCCGACCAAGTCTAGCTGAAAGGTGAACCTAAAGAGTCACACACTATCCACACACATTAGATATTTAACTAGGAATTAAATATTGGAGTGAAGGAATGATTAAATTGGATTTAATCGGGTCCTTTATTTTTCTTGGAGAAATAATTCCTTCTATTAGATATAAGGAATTAAATTCATAAATTAGATTTATCAAAGGGATTTATTTAATGGGCTTAAATATATTTATATTTATTTTAGCCTCTTGGAAATATTTAAATAGGTTTTAAATATTCCATTAAATTAAATTAAATCAACGGTTGAGATCAATGGGAGAGATGGATGGCTAGGATTGTTTTGACTAGGTCAAACACTACTTTGACTAGGACTTTGACTAGGTCAAAATCCTAGTCAAATTAGAGTTCTTAAAAGAGGAGTTTAAAGAGGATTAAACTCCTCTTCTATATAAACCCCTAGCATCCTACAAGTTGAAGGATGATGAAACTCCAACACACACACTACAACACACACACACGGATTCTTTGGAACATTAAGAACTTGATGAATCAATACCATTAATCCATAATGTGTTATTGATTCATCCACTCCAAAAACATAAACTTGTTCGTTGCTAGCACGACGTGCAAGATACGTGGGTGGATCGTTGTGTCACAATTTAGAGGGGTCTCAAAGACGAGATTTTGGTGCAAAACGGGGAACAACGCTTGTAGCCGTTGAAGACGAAAACGACAACGGGTAGGTCTCGTTTTAATTTTTCGTCCTCTCTTTAATTTCCAACCCTATGGCCTCCATGATTTATTTTATGTTATTCGTTCATGAGATACACCGAACGCCCGGGAAACTTCAAAGGCACACCCTTTGAAACGTGTTTTAATTTAAAAGCATGTTTAAATTCCGCATTTATTTTTAATTATACCGCGCTTCCGCATTCGCGCTTTTCCCGGGACGATCCACAATTCCTTTCAGCAATAATCTTGGAAATCCCGTGGAACGAGAATGGTATAGAATACCTCCCACAGGATCTTTTCCATGTGAATCGTAAAAGCGGGGTATGGGAAAAATCGCTGTGGATCCCAAGCCCACTTGGAAAGGATTTCCCGAAAACCACGTTTGAGAGTACCGTATTTTCGTACAAATAGTGGGAGGATTAAATGACTAAAGTCCATGCATTTAATTATTTTTTATCAAACCAACGTCTTTTATTTTCTGCTGATCGCGCGCTGTTTTTCTAAAATGTAGATTTTAAAAATGTCTAAGAACCTACTTTTCCACCATTGTTGAGACAAAAAAATTCAATGGAACAAACTACAACGACTGGTTGCGCAGTCTCAGGATAGTCCTAGATTACGAGAACCAAGGCTACGTCATGGACGAGCCTCTCCCTAGAACCTTACCGGAAGGATCCACGCCAGAAGAACGTGAGACGTTCGAGACTTGGCATAAGGATAACCGGAAGGTCCGTAGCATCATACTTGCTTCGATGATCAATGAGACTCAGAAGCAATATGAAAGGCTAGATGATGTCCCTTCCATCATGGCTCGCCTTAAAGATTGATATGCAGTCCCGGACCGGCATACTAGGTATGTCGCGACCAAGGCGTTCTTTGGAACGAAAATGACAGAAGGATCCTCTGTACAAGAGCACAGGGTTAAAATGCTTACCCTGGTGGAAAAGCTCGAGGACCTAAAGGCAGGTCTCGATAATGAAACGTACATAGATATGATCTTCAGTCACTCCCACCCTCCTTTGACCAATTTATCGTCAACTACAACATGAACGCACTTGAGAAGCGCATTCATGAGTTGATTAATATGTTGGTGCAATACGAGGCAATGACTAAGAAGTCCACGCCTTCGGTATTGTTTGGAGGTGCTTCGACTTCTAATACGAAAGGCAAGGGTGCCGGACGTTGGAAGAAGAAGAAAGGGAAAGGGAAAAGTCGTCAAAGCAGCTACGAACACTAAGAGTGTTCCCATTGCCAAGGAGGGGAAAGGCAAAGGAAAGGGAAAGGTTGTCTCCAAGCAACAGTCGAAGGCATATGACATATGTATCAACTGCCGTGAGAAAGGGCATTGGAAGAGAGAGTGCCCCAAACTCTTCTCGAACCAAGGTATATATGTGATTGAGGTTAATATGGTCACTAGTTCTGCCTCTTGGGTATTAGATACCGGCTGCGGAGCTCACATTGCAATGACTTGCAGGTGTTGAAAAGAAGCAGAAAACTGGGTAGGTAGCGGGGACATGATCCTGAAGCTTGGGAATGGCAAGGCCATCTCGGCAGAAGCAGTAGGATCCGCCACTCTAGTGATTAGTGATAGTATTAGCATAGATTTAGAGCAAGTTTATTTTGTACCCAGTATGATTAAAAAACATCATTTCCATTCCATTGTTGGACAATAGTGGTTATGAGTTTAGAATCAATAAAAACTGCTTTTATTTGATGAGGTGTGGAATTGCTCATCTACTTGGTACATTGCATAACGGACTCTATATCTTGCAACAAACAAATTTCATCCTCAATGCACAACACAAACGAAAATTAGATTATAACGGGAACGCACGTCTGTGGCACGCTAGGCTAGGTCACATATCCCAAGATAGGATGAAAAGGTTGGTAGACTCAAAGAACCTAGAGGTTGGGGACTTGAGCGATCTACCAACTTGTGAGTCCTGTCTAAGAGGGAAAATGACCAAGAAGCCCTTTGTAGGACAAAGCAGGCTTGCCACAGGTCTGTTGGACTTGGTCCATACAGACGTATGTGGACCACTAAGGACGCAGGCCTGAGGTGGGTTCTCCTACTTCATAACCTTCACCGATGATCATCCACGGTATGGTTATGTTTACCTGATGAGGTACAAGTCTGAAGCTCTTGAGAGGTTTAAAGAATTCAGACTTGAAATGGAGAACCAAACCAACTGCAAAATTAAAATCCTACGGTCAGACTTAGTACGGAGTTCCTAGATTGTCTAAAAGAACATGGTATAATATCAGAATGGACACCTCCAGGAACACCACAGTTAAATGGTGTCTCTGAAAGGAGGAATCGAACCCTGTTGGACATGGTTAGGTCCATGATGAGTTTTACCAAATTGCCCTTATCGTTTTGGGGCTATGCACTAGAGACAGCGGCCAAATTATTGAATTTAGCGCCTACTAGTACATTGACCCAAACGCCATATGAGATATGGCACGGCAAGCCTGCATCCTACAACTACTTGAAAGTGTGGGGTAAGCCCCGCATACGTCAAGAGGTTAGTGGGAGATAAGTTAGAATCTAGATCTAGCTTATGCAGGTTCGTTGGATACCCTAAAGAAACTGCGGGTTATTACTTTTATGACCCCTTGGAACAAAAAGGTGTTTGTTTCAAGAAATGCAGTATTCTTGGAGCAAGGGCTTCCCGGAGGATATCCAACCTGATGAGCTGATCCTTGAAGAATCAAGTGATGGAATCCAGCCATCAGAGGAGGCCGTGGAACCCTCACTTAGAGGATTCAGGATAGATAGTCGAAGGGCTGACCAGCCTCGAGAAGTCCAACATGCTAGGCATGAAGGACAGCCTCAGAAACAGCCGGCCCCGGTTCCTGAACCACCGACTCCGATACAGTCAACGCCCATAGTCACCACTGACGTTCCCGTTCTCCGTAGGTCCACTAGAGAGTCCAGGCCTCCAGTGAGATATGGCTTTCTAGGTGCGACCGATCTTTTGGATAACAATCCTAAGACTTATGGAGAAGCGATGTCTGACATCGACTCCGGGAAATGGCTTGAGGCCATGAAAGCCGAAATGGACTCCATGAGCGAGCACCAAGTTTGGAGTCTCGTACATCCACCGAAAGGTGTTAAGCCAGTGGGCTGTAAGTGGGTCTACAAGCGCAAACTTGGCGTTGATGGAGAAGTCACTGAAGGACAAGCGGATCCGCCCGGGAGCGCGAGCGGAAGCGAGAAAGCGTAGAAAGTGCGTAAATTTAAAATCAAATTCAAAATATGCGAATCCCAAGGGGTGTACCCTTGGGTGCTCAAACCGGGCGTTCGATGTAAGATGTGTAAATATTAAAACATATATTTAAACACATAGGGCATAGATATACAAATGAAATCAATCAAAGCGTAATAAACCGTTACCTTTGATTGTTTAGCGTATGCTCCCGGCTACTAGCGTTGTTCCTTCTCCGGAATGCTCACGAAATCCAAACGTATGGATTCTCCAAAGGTGATCCACACCACACCGGAAGAAAAACACGTTCTTCTTGCTAGAAAAGAACGGGTTTAGGAAGGAATAGGTTTAAGAGAAGAACACTATGAATTAGTGTTCTCTTAAACTTACTTTGTTCTTCTTCTTGATTCAAAATCAAGTGAAGAACACAAGTGTAAGAGAGGGAGGGAGCACAAAATTTTGAGAGAGAGGAGAGGATTTTTGTCTTCTCTTTTTTCTAGAAAAAGATGAATAATGAATCACTTATGCTTGGTGTTGTATATTCTAATATATATATACATAATTAATGTGATTATTGGAATGTGTCTAGGTTCATCCAAGGATGTCTAGATTCATTCCAATCAATCACCATCAATTCTTCAATCAAGCCTACCAAAATTTATGGTATGATCAAATCATACCAAAAGGGAAGAGCTTGATTGGAGTTGATTTGTCTCTTTCCAAAAGAGACAAGTCAACATACCACCTAGCATGCAAACATGGCTGATTTTGCTTCCTCCAAGGGAGCATGTCGGCCATGTTTAATTAAGGGAAGAAGTCCAACTTCTTCCTATTCCAAATTAGGAATTATTTCTCCTCTCGGGTATAATTTAACGGACCGGGTTTTATCGTAATCCAATTGCGACGAACCCAATATTAAATCCAATTTAATGTCCACTTAAATTATTCCCGTTAATCTTTTAATCCAATTAAAAGATCCAACGTCTCAACATCTCAACTTTCCATATTTAATCGAAAAATCCAATTTACCGATTAAATGAAAGCCCGATACAAATATCGGCCCGTCCATCCAATGGACTTTCCTTAAGTAATCCAATTACTTATTTTTATCTTCGAGATTGACTCCAAGTCGATCTCTCAACCTCCTCGGTGATTTGTGTGTGACCCTTTAGGTTCACCCTCAGCTAGACTTGGGCCCGTGTCCACAAGGGCCCGTTACCAATGGGTGGCCGTCTAGCAACGGTCCATGGCACTGGAGACTAGGTCAATTGGCGTGAACATTTAGGCGCCGATTCCGTACGGGTACGATCCTTCCGTCTACCGTCTCCCGGCCTTAGTCTAGGGTATGGAATTGGGCGTCGGTTCCCATCCTTGACTAGGCATCTATGCTTAATACTCGAGACCAAAGCGTATGCTTCATTGCGTCGACACAGGAACCATTCCCTGTTCGACCAACCACTGTGGCCACAGCTTCAAACAGCATGAACGTGTCTCCGAGTGCATAGAAGATACCTCTGTCACATACTGACAGGGGACGGATCCTCTTCTTGGAATCCACCGTCCTCGCTACACATTCTGACTGCACTGGACAAGGCTTATAATGATCATCTTACAGAATGATCACCTCTCGCCAGATCCAAGATACAGTCGTCCTGTGCACGTGACTGCCATGATTCCTCAAGTCTGAGGATTACTCCCGTACTATCGGAACCGGGGAATCCAATCATACCGACCAAGCCTCCAAGGCTTCCATATGATGATCCCCGCGAGTCAGTCCAGTCGGCTCGACCCCAGTCGACCAACCCATCAAAACCGTGTAGGCGTCCCACGCCTGCCGCCGATGAAACACGGCACTCATCCAATGAACACGACTCTTGATGCAAGTCTCAATAGGACTCTCGATGCCTGTCTCGAGGTCCTCGACTTGGAACGTTTTCAGACCCAACTCTTAATCAGTTGGTTTCATGACCACCATCCAATGCGTGGCCCAACTGCACGAGTTGTTATCCATGGCCTGTGGGCTTTGTTGCGATATAAGTTAAACACCATTTTAACAAATGTAAGATGAGCACAACAAAGAAGGTACCATTGGTGACGAATACTCATCTTATTCATCACATAAGAATATTACATTCACATCAAGTTGTCGGATAGGTTACAAATTGCCAACCTATTGGCTCTCTGGTCACCTATTCCAACAATCTCCCACTTGACCTAAAGCCAATCACCCATTGACCTCGAACCTCTTTATTCAGATGGTGAGTATGGGCAACTTGCGACATGGGCTTAGCAAGTGGATCTGCTATGTTTTCTACGGAGCTGACTCGGTCCAACCGGACGTCACTCCTGCTATCCATCTCTCTACGTAGATGGTAGCGTCTAAGAATATACTTGGATCGTGATGAGAATCTCGGTTCCTTTGCTAGCGCTATCGTCCCGTTGTTATCATAAAAGATGTTGCAATTAAGGGCTTAGCATTGCAAATAGGTAATACATCCAACCTTGGATGTAGCTCATCAACCAAACCATTCCTTAGCAGCTTCCAAAGCCGCTTGTATTCAAAACTCTATGGTGGGAGTCCGCCGTGGTAGCCTACTTGGAACCTTCCATAGTAACCACGCACCATTTAGTCTAAATACAAAAACCAAATTGAGACTTGCATCTTCGTCATCCGACTGGAAGCTAGTGTCTATTGATTTCAGCCTTCAGTATCACTCTCCCCACCACGTAGAGTGTCCTTAGTCCTTTTTCAGGTACTTCAGGATAGTTTTGTCTGCACTCCAGTGTGTAGTCCCAGTTCGGGCCGACGACTGATATCGACTAGTTACGCTCAAAGCGAAAGCCACATCAGTCTAGTGCAACTGAACAACATACTGTATATATGCTGCCATACGGCTGAAGATAGGGATGTTCCTACATCGGTTTAAGTTCCCAGCCTCTCATCAGTCTTAGGAGACTGCTTCTTTGGGATAACTTAATTTCATGCCTCTTATACGAGGACTGGGCCATTCCTAACATCCTTCTAGATCTATCCCTGTAGATCTTGATGCCAAGGATGTAGGATGCCTTGCCATATCCTTCATGGAGATTGGCGTTGACAACCAGCTTTAGTGGTACCCAACATCTTAGCATCATTCCCAATGAGCAAGATGTCATCCACGTAAAGCACCAAAAAAAAAACCCCGCAACTGAGCTCTCCACTAATCTTCTTGTACACAAGGATCGGACTGCGTTCTTGGATGAAATCATATCCCCGTATGACTTCATCAAACGTATGTTCCAGCTTCGGGTTTAACCCCTTTTGGTGGATTCTGCTAGGGTTCCAAATCTTGTTTGTACCATTGCCGAGTCCATCTCGGGGATTCATGGCCTCAAGCCACTGTCTGAATCGATGTCCGACATCGCTTCTCCGTACGTCTTTGGATCATTATCCAACTGACCGGTCAGGCCGCAGAAATCCATACGTATCAGGGTGAATGGGATATCTCTAGCTCAACTCTAACGGAGGACTGGAACAATATCAGTGGGAACCACTGGCTCAGATGTGCATTGCCGCCTCATGGGGTGCCTCACTTGATTCCTCAAGGAGCACCTCATCGCGTCGACTATCCGATGGAAACCATTTTTCGGCAAGAGAACACATGCGTTCGCAGACATAAAACCTTTTGCTCGGAGGGATCATAGAATAATACCCTCGAGTTTCTTTCCGGATAGCCGATGAACCCTGCATAAACTAGACCTCGAGTCCAGTTTTCTCCCACTAATCTCTTGACATATGCGGGGCAACCCACACTTTCAAGTATTTGTAGGAGGCAGGCTTGCCATGCCATATCTCATATGGCGCTGGGGATACCTTTTACTATGGGCGCCAAGGTTCAAACTTTTGGGGGCCGCCGTCTCAGAGGCGTATCCCCAGAAGGAAAGGGGTAGCTTCGGTAAAACTCATTCATGGATCGGACCCAGTCCAACAGGGTCCGATTCCTCCTTTCAAGACACACCATTAAAGCTGCGGTGTTCCAGGAGGGTCACCTGAGGGAGAATCCCATTTTCTCTTTTAGATAATCAGCTAAACTCACCCCCTCAAATACTCTCCACCTCGGTCCGACCGAAGGGCTTTGATCTTTCGACCGGTTTGGTTCTCTTCTTTACTTCAAGTCTGTATTCCTTAAACTTCCAAAGCTTTAGAACTTGTACCTCATCAGGTAAACGCATAACCATACGTGAGTGATCATCGTAAGGTTATGGAAGTACGAGTACACACCTCTAGCCTGAGTATTTAGTGGACCACAGAACATCTGTTTTATGGATCAAATCCAACAGACCACTGGCTAGCGTACTTTGTCAACAAAGGGTTTCTTGGTCATCTTTCCATTTAGACAGGATTTCGCGAGGTCGGTAGGTTGTCCAAATCGTCTATTTTCTAGACTCTTTGAGTCCAGCAAACCTTCTTATCCTAATCTTTAGAATAATGACCTAAGCGCTCGCATGCCATATCTGTGCGTTATTCATGATCATCATCGTTTTCGTTTGTGTTCTGCAGTCATAATCAACAATTAGACTGTTGAAGTATGTTTTACAGGACCGTTGACCAATTCGTAACCAAGCAAATGAGAAATACCATCTTTGATAATGAAAAAACCGTTTTTATTGATGGTAATTCATATCCCTCCTTATCAAGGACAATAATGTTTTTAATCATGCTAGGTACATAGAAACAGTCGTTCAGTCAACAAATCGTAACATGACTACTAATGGCTAACTCTAGTGATCCTAGGCGGCTCCGCAGCAATGGCCTTGCCATCGCTAGCTAAAGGATCATCCGCATCCTTGGTTAGCCTTCTGCTTCTTTGCAGTGCCTGCAAATCATTACAAGAATGTGAGCACCACAACCGGTATCCAATACCCATGGAAGCAGAATTAGTAATCATATTAAACTTCAACCACAAACACACCTGGGTTGGAGAGGAGTTGTGGCACTTCCCTTTTTCAATGCCCTTTTTTCCCTTGGCAATGCATGCAAGAACAATCAATTTGCCTTGGGACCGCTGAGAACCACGGGCCTTTCCCTTTCCTTTGCTCGTCCAGACCGGGAGCAACAGGGACGCCCGACGAGCGTGAGCAGGGGCCACAACCGTCTTTCCCTTTGCCCTTCTTCCTCTTCCAGTCGTCCGACGTCCTCTTGCCATTTTGCCTTGGAGGTCGAGCCTCTGCCTAATAACTACCGCCGGCGCCGACTTGTGGGTCGTTGGCTCGTATTGGGAACAGCATGTTGATCAAACTCATGAATAGCACTTCTGCAAGTCCGTTCATGTTGTAGTTTACAACAACGGTCATAGGATGGAGGAAGCGACTGGAGGATCAGCGTCAATGTACGTGTCATTGTTAAGGACCCAGCTTTAAGGGTCCTAGAGTTTCTCTCACTAGGGAGAGCATCTTGACCCACTGACTTTGTACAGACGCTCCTTCAGCAGCTTGGTGTGCCAAAGAAATGGCTTTTGTGACGGCATATCTAATATGCCTATCCGGAAAAAAAACCGCAATAAAAACCTCGTTCAGTGCTGAGCATTATGGCGGAGACGTTGTCGCAGCATCTCATACTGCTTTTGGATTGTCGTTAGACATTCGAAGCCAGTAAGATACTGCGTACTTTCCGGTTGTCCTCATGCCATTTCTCGAACGTCAAACGGCTTCTTTTCAGAGGCGTGGACTCCTCCGTAAGTGCTCGTGGCGGCTCGTCCAAGACGTAGCCTTGGTTTCGGAAACGAGGACAATCCTCAGGTTGTTCTCAGCCAATCCGAGTAGTTCGTATCCGTTGAATTTGTTAATCTCAAGAATCATGGTTAACGGGTTCTTAGACAATATCTACATTAATGAAAATGTAAAGCAGAAATTAGCAGATGATGGTAATATTATTGTTCAACGTTGAAGACTTGGTCTTTTATGTCTTTAACCTCCACTATTATAACGAAAGTCCGCCATTCTCAAGGGAGTTTCGGAAAACATTCCTAGTGGCTTTGGGATCCACAAGCGTAATCTCCATGCCCGCTTTTACGATTCACATGAAAGAAGACCTTGTGGGAGATATCTCAATATCATTCTCATCCAATGAGATTCCCAAGATATTTGCCTACCTATTCACAGTGTCCCGATGGACTCCAAGCGAACATGTTACTCAGTGTTGGGGCCGAAGACCCATCAACCAAATCATGCCTCAAACTGTCTCACCCCACGACTCGTGAGCAGGGAAACAGCGAGTGCAGTCTTTTTGTTCACAACAATAGTGGAGCTTTCCCTTAGTCCAAGTGTGCACGACTCGTGAGACCAGACTTGGGTAGTGGTAGCTTCCTCACCACATTGCTGTGGATGGAAGGCTTGAAGCAGACCAAAAATACCATTTTGATCCAAGTCCGTTCTGGGCCTAATATTTAATTTGGTCCAACCAAATACAGTTTGTGTGTGACCGAGCTTCATCACATATTTGTGTTTTTAGCTGCTAAATATTCAATATTTAAAGCGATAAATAAAAAAACGCCGCATGCATGCAAAAACATAGCATACCCCTGTTTAGGGATGATGCACAAGCCCAACCTAATGCGACCCACTGAGCCCGCAGTGAGTCTATGGTCTGTCTAGGGTGGTCCTAAATATTACAATAACTATAACCACGCATTGTCATTCCAATGGGCCTTGCAGTGCTTCTTGTTTCACGCCTTGATGCTCCTTCTTGGGTTCCGCTCCAATTGCTTGTTAAAATTGAAACCTCACAAATCCTATCTACTTGCATTAACAACTGAAAGTATACATCGGTAATAAAGAAAACAAGCCTTAACATCATAAGGCTGAAAAATACGGGAGATGATAGTCCCAAATCAAGTTTGGCACGCAGGGCCCCACACAACAGAAAATAAATAAACATTCAGAATTCATCCATAACACAAGGTCTAGGGCTTTTGTGATCATTCCATGTTGATTCCATCACTCACTCAAATAACATAATTATTCCAAAATCATGCATAAATAATCAAATGGATATTCATAATACCCAGTGATGTCCAACATCACAAAGCATAAATATACAAATATATGCAAATTCAAATTTCAAATTTAATGGACATTTTAAACAATGCATCGCAATGCATGTTATTAATCCGCAAATTAATTAAGCAAATTTAATTCAAGGAATATCCAATTATCCCCCAAAATCAAAATAATGCAAAAAAACATATTTTCAGAATATTATGCAGAAAATACAGAAAATGAAGTTTTCCAGAAAAAGTCGAAAAACGGCACAAAACGGGCGCCAGCCGTTGTGCTCGGCCGGACTCGCTGGACCGCCGCGCACAGGGCGGCCGGCTGGACAGCGCGCGCGCGCTGTGCGCAGCGTCCGCAGGCGCAGGCGCCGACGCAAGAATTTATTTTTTTTTTTTGTGTTTTTTCAAACTGTTTCAGCACAATAACATTAATATATTTCTGAAAATAGCATGCAATTTTTAGTTTCCAATCTAAACAAATATTAAGCATGCCTAAAAGTCATTAATATCCAAACAAATGAATCATCATAATATTATTCATATATTTATGTAATCTAACTGCAATAAAGGCTTTAAAAAAGCAAGTAGATCATGCGAAACACATAGATCTATGCCCCTTAACATCGACACGGGGCTCCTGATACCATTTGAAGGACAAGCGGATCCGCCCGGGAGCGCGAGCGGAAGCGAGAAAAGCGTGGAAGTTGCGTAATTTAAATCAAATTCAAAATACGCGAATCCCAAGGGGTGTACCTTGGGTGGCTCAACTGGGCGTTCGATGTAAGATGTGTAAATATAAAACATATATTTAAACACATAGGGCATAGATATACAAATGAAATCAATCAAGCGTAATAAACCGGTTACCTTTGATTGTTAGCGTATGCTCCGGCTACTAGCGTTGTTCCTCTCCGGAATGCTCACGAAATCCAAACGTATGGATTCTCCAAAGGTGATCCACACCACACCGGAAGAAACACACGTTCTTCTTGCTAGAAAAGAACGGGTTTAGGAAGGAATCGGTTAAGAGAAGAACACTATGAATTAGTGTTTCTCTAAACTTACTTTGTTCTTCTTCTTGCATTCAAAATCAAGTGAAGAACACAAGTGTAAGAGAGGGAGGGAGCACGAAATTTTGAGAGAGAGGAGAGGCATTTTTGTCTTCTCTTTTTCTAGAAAAAGATGAATAATGAATCACTTATGCTTGGTGTTGTATATTCTAATATATATAACAAATAATTAATGTGATTATTGGAATGTGTCTAGGTTCATCCAAGGATGTCTAGATTCATTCCAATCAATCCCATCAATTCTTCAATCAAGCCTACCAAAATTTTATGGTATGATCAAAATCATACCAAAGGGAAGACGCTTGATTGGAGTTGATTTGTCTCTTCCAAAAGAGACAAGTCAACATACCACCTAGCATGCAACATGGCTGATTTGCTTTCCTCCAAGGGAGCATGTCGCCATGTTTAATTAAGGGAAGAAGTCCAACTTCTTCCTATTCCAAATTAGGAATTATTTCTCCTCTCGGGTATAAATTTAACGGCAGATCGGGTTTTATCGTAATCCAATTGCGACGAACCCAATATTAAATCCAATTTAATGTCCACTTAAATTATTCCGTTGATCTTTTAATCCAATTAAAAGATCCAACGTCTCAACATCTCAACTTTCCATTATTTAATCGAAAATCCAATTTACCGATTAAATGAAGTCCGATAACAATATCGGCCCGTCCATCCAATGGACTTTCCTTAAGTAAATCCATTACTTATTTTTTATCCTTCGAGATTGACTCCAAGTCATCTCTCAACCTCCTCGGTGATTTGTGTGTGACCCTTTAGGTCACCCTCAGCTAGACTTGGCCCGTGCCCACAAGGCCCGTTAAACCGATCCAATGAACACGACTTTGATGCAAGTCTCAATAGGACTCTCGATGGCCCCCCTGTCTCGGAGGTCCTCGACTTTGGAACGTTTCAGACCCAACTCTTAATCAGTTGGTTTCATGACCACCATCCAATGCGTGGCCCATGCGCACAAGTTGTTATCCATAGTCTGTGGGCTTTGTTGCGATATAAGTTAAACACCATTTTAACAAACGTAAGATGAGCACAACAAAGAAGGTACCATTGGTGACGAATACTCATTTTATTCATCACATAATAATATTACATTCCATCAGTTGTCGGATAGGTTACAAATTTCCAAACCTAATTGGCTTTCTGGTCACCTATTTCCAACAGTCACAACCTTCAAGGCTAGGCTTGTAGCTAAGGATACACTCAAGCGACCCGGGATCGATTTTGAGGATACCTACTGCCAGTAGCCATGGCTAAATCCATTCGGATTCTGCTCGCCATAGCGGTGGTTATGACTATGAGATATGGCAGATGGACGTAAAAAACGGCCTTCCCACTCAACGGTTTCGTTGAAGAAGAGATCTATATGGATCAGCCAGCAGGTTTCACGGTCACTGGAGAAGAACAGAAAGTCTGTCGTCTCCAGAAGTCCATCTATGGCCTCAAACAAGCCTCCCGAAGTTGGAACATTCGCTTTGATGAAGTAATACGGGGTTATGACTTCATCAAAAACGAATCGACCCTTGTGTATACAAGAAGGTCAGTGGGAGCTCAATAGTGTTCCTAGTGCTTCATGTGGATGACATTCTGCTCATTGGTAATGACGTTAGAATGTAGTATTAAGAGAACACAAAAGCATGGTTGTCAACCCATTTCATGAAGGATTGTACTTGGGTGGAAGCCTCCTACATCCTAGGCATCCAGATTTCAGGGACAGATCTAAAAGGATGTTAGGACTCACAAAAACTCGTATATGAGAAAGTCCTAAAGAGATATCGAATGGACAACTCCAAACGAGGATTCCTTCCAATGAGGCATGGATACAAGTTATCCAAGAAACAGTCCCACAGACTGATGAGGAACTTGAAAAGATGAAAGTCATCCCCTATGCCTCCGCCGTAGGTAGCATAACATATGCGGTCCACTGCACTAGGCCTGACATTGCGTACGCTTTGAGCGTGACAAGCAGATGGTCAGTCCTCGCAAGAGAGGCACATGGAATGCTGTTAAGGCATCCTTAAGTACCTAAGAAGGACTAAGGAAATGTTCCTAGTCTATGGCAATGGAGAACTAATTCTGGAAGGCTTTAGCGACGCTAGCTTCCAGTCTGATGATCGATGATGCCTAAGTCTCAAATCGGGTACGTATTGAACTTAATGGAGGAGTAGTAGCTTGGAAAAGTTCCAAGCAAGCAACCATTGCTGACTCACCCACAGAAGGCTGAATACATAGCAGCTCAGAAGCTGCTAAGGAAACGGTTTGGATGAGAAACTACATCCAAGAAGTTGGGTGTGGTGCTAGCATCGCCGAGCCGTTGTCATCTTCTGTGATAACAACGGCACTATACGCCAAGCAAAGGAACCTGAGATTTCTCATCATCGTTCCAAACATATTCTTAGACGCTACCATCTTCTTAGAGAAATGGTAAGGAAGAGGTGACATCCGGATGGACCGAGTCAACTCGGCAGACAACACAGCAGACACCGCTGACAAAGCCTATTTGTCGCAGAGCGCTCATACGCAAATCTTGAGAAGATGGGGATTAAGCATATGGGCAATTGGCTTTAAAGGTCAAGTGGAGATTGTTAGAATAGGTGACCATGTAGTCAATTTTGGCAGGAATATGTAACATAGTCTAGACAATTCTTTGGTATTTGATAAAAACATTTAATGAATAAGAAGTGAAAATTCATATGGCAATACTTTGTTTACGTTCACTTATCTGCATTTACATTTCTGTTCACTACGCAAACAAGCCCCGGACTGAGTAACGTTTTCGGGGACTGGGACTACGCTTGGAGGTAGGTCATGAAATCAGTCTCACCGAATCAGTCTGGAAATCTCCAAGTCAAGGAATCCCGAAAATGGGTACCGGGATTCCCTTTGAGACTTGCACTAAGCATCTGCTGTTCGTATTTCATCGACGGGTGACGAAGGTCGTCTGAGCAGTGTTAGTGGGTCAGCGATGTTGTTAGAATAGGTGACCATGTAAGCCAATTTTGGCAGGAATATGTAACCTATGTCTAGACAATTCTTTTGGTATTTGATAAAATATTTATGAATAAAGAAGTGAAAATTCATATGGCAATACTTTGTTTACGTTCACTCTAGAATTTTACTTCATGCATTTACATTTCTGTTCACTACGCAAACAAAGCCCACGGACTGAGATACGATTTCAGGGACTGGGACTACGCTTGGAGGTAGGTCCATGAAATCAGTCTACCGAATCAGTCCGGAAATCTCAAGTCAAGGAATCCCGAAAATGGGTCCGGGATTCCCTTTTGAGACTTGCACTAAGCATCTGTTGTCGTATTTTCATCGACGGTGACGAAGGTCGTCTAAGGTAGTGTTAGTGGGTCAGCGTGCTAGGAAGCAGCTGACTGAGGTGACTCGCGGGAACCGTCCTACGGAGGGCCTTGAGTATGGTCAGCAAGGTATGACGAGTTATTCCCGGTTTCCAACGGTACAGGCAAGTCCTTTGACTTGAGGAACTGCTGAGTTTACCTGTGCATCAGGTCTGTATCTTAGATATGGTGAGAGATTGCCAAAATACTCTTGAGTAGTCATAAGCATGTCTAGTGCATCTCGGGTGCACAAAGTGACAGTAAGTTTCCAAGAAAGAATCTGTCTCTGTCAAAAGGTGTTGACAGTTGAGTCTCATATATGCTCTGTGTCTTGTCCCTGAAATCTGTGGGCCACACGTGACTGAACAGAAAGGGAAAGGTTCCCTTGTGGCAATTTGGTGAGGACAGACCGACACTTAGGTCCAAGATGGGTACATCACACCTGCATTTTCCGTGCCCTAGACCCTAAGTGATGAGACCGAAGACAGAAGGACAAGTGTACTGTTAAAGCCTAAATGTTCATTTCCGATATTTCACCTAGTCTCTAGTGCCATGGACCCGTTGCTAGATGGCCACCATGGTAACGGACTGATTCTAGGAATCCGACCAAGTCTAGCTGAATGGTGAACTAAAGAGTCACACACTATCCACACACACACTTAGTATTTAATTTAGAATTAATATTGGAGTAAAGGAATGATTAAATTAGATTTAATCGGGTCCTATATTTTTCTTGGAGAAATTAATTCTTCTATTTGATAAAGGGAATTAAATTAATAAATAGGGATTTATTAAAAGGGTTTGATTTAGTGGGCTTAGAATAAATTATAATATTTATTTATTATATTATATTTATTCTTTTAGCGTTTTGGAATATCTAATAGGATTTAAATATTCCATTAAATTAAAATCAACGGTTGAACATGGAAAGGGGAGATGGAAGGCTAGGATTCGTTTGACTAGGTCAAACACTATTTGACTAGGACTTTGACTAGGTCAAAATCTAGTCAAATTAGGTTACTTAGAGTTTGAGTTTAAAGGAGGATTAAACTCTTCCTCTATATAAACCCCTAGCTTCCAACATTTAAGAGTTGATGATTCTTGAAAAACACACAACACAACACTCTCGCTCTCCTACCTCTCGTCCGCGCCCTCTCTCTTTCTCTAGCAAGAAAATATTTTTTTTTCCTTAGTTCTTTTTGTTCTTGGAACATCAAGAAACTTTAGACGAAGTCCAATACGTTAATTGATAACGAGTTATTGATTCGTCCACTCCAAAAATAATACTTGTTCGTTGCTAGCACGACGTGCAAGATACGTGGGTGGATCGTGGTGTCACGATTTGGAGGATCTCAAGAACGAGGTCTTGGTGCAAAACGGGGAACAACGCGAGTAGCAGTTGAAGACGAAAACGACAACGGGTAGGTCTCGTTTAAGATTTTCGTCCCTCTTTATTTTCAACTCTATGGCCTCCATGATTTATTTAATTGTTTTATGATCATGAGATACACGAATGCCGGGAACCTCAAAGGGCACACCCTTTGAGCATGATTCATTAAATTAAAAGCATGCTTTTATTTTGTAAATTTAATATGTTTATTTTTTACCGCACTTCCGCATTCGCCAATTCCCGGACGTATCAGATGCCGGTTCGGTGGTATAGGCCTTAGGGTTTATGTGCGTTATAAGCATGAAACGTGAAATTGACATGTTTTTATTAAATCTTTGATTGTTCTTAATTTTAAGCATGTCGATTTTATTTTTGATTCGTGTGAATTTATGAATGTTGGTGATTTTCTGTTTTTCTTGGAACGGGGTGAAAAAATTGAACGGAAAACGAGAAACGACGCAGCCGGCCAGCCGGGAGGGCTGGCCGCGCGCAGCCGCACGCTGCAGGCAGGGGCAAGACGCGCGCAGGCAAGGGAGGTCTGCGGCGCGCCCCCAGCCGGCCGCGCGGGGCAGCGCGAGCCAGGAAGGCTGCGCGCAAGGCCGCGCGCCTGCGAGTCCGCGCGCGGGATGGCCCTGGGCGGCGCCGCCAGGCGCGCGCGCACGCAGACGAAGGAGTCTGCGCGCGCGCCCCGGCAGGCGTGCCCAGGTGCGCGTCTGCGCGCGCACTGCGGGGGCGGCAGGCTGAGCCTGCTGCCCTGCGCGCGTGCCGGGGGCCGCCACGCCGGCGGCGGCGGCAGCTGCTGCTGCTAGGGTTTCAAAACCTAGCAGTATTTTTCTTTTATTTTTTTAATTATTTTCAGTTTTAATTTTGAATAATTCTGAAAAATCGTTTTTTGGTTAATTATGCCTATTTTTCTAAAGACATTATTTTAGGAGTAAAATAAATTGGATTCGGAATCCCGGGGTTTATTTCTTAAAATAATGAGGAAAGGTTTTCCTAAAACGAGAAAATATTAATACCAATATTTGTGTTTTATTTTTCACCGTTGTGCACTATTCATTAATTATTTTGGCATATTTATGATTGGAAATCATATGTTGTGGTGGGTATTATGTAATATGTGATTGGATCATGTGATTATGTGTGTTGGATGGAAATGGATGATGCGCGAGCCCTAAGACGGATGTATGGTTTATTTTCTGTTGGCTGTGTGCCTCTTTTACTGTTTCTCCTTCCTCTCTTTCTAGTTGCTTTGGAATAATAAGGCATTCTACGCTCCCTCGTTATGTACTCCCCCGGGTTTTCGCTGGGGGGTTTCTATTTTTCAATATGTAATGAGAGTAGACTAGGAGTGAGGTTTCCTTTTTTTTTTGTAATTGGTGGAGAAGAAGGAAGGACCACATGGAGAGCCCAGACGGGAGGCCCCTTGGTGTTTTCCATGGAAGTGAAGAAAGAGAAAAAGAGACCAAGGCCATTCAGCATGATGATTGGGTTACTATTAATGTAATAGTATAGGACCAACCTAGATTGACCATAGATCCACTGCGGGCTCAGTGGATCGCATAGGATACGGGCTCGTGATCATCCAACAGGGGCGGTGCTAGGCTTTAATTTTGCATGTGGTTATGATGATGGATGAATGGATTATTTATTTATCGTATAATTGCTATGATGGTTTATTTACGCATTATGGATGTATGTGTAGATATTTATTTGAGATCTCGGTCATTACTTACTCTCACATTGGTTGGACGCAATTCAAAATATTAGACCCTAGACAAAGTGGACATGAACTTAGGAGTTTGTCCATGCCTTCCAATCCATGGCATAGTGAGGAAGCTGCTTTAGGTCAATAGCGTGGGTCTCACGAGTCGTGGCAACGTTATTCGTACTTAAAGGAAGCTGCATTATGTCATGAACGAAAAGCGGGCTGCTACCACTGTCTCACGAGTCGTGGGGGGGTACCAGTGGGTCCGTGGCTCGGTCGATTGGGTTGGGTCTAACGCCCAATTAACATGATTCGCTTGGAGTCTCGGATCATGTGAAAGGGTGAGGCAATATCTTGAGGAATCTTTTCGTGGAAAACGAGAAAAAAATGGGTATGGAATACCTCCCACAGGATCTTTTCCATGCGAATCGTAAAAGCGAGGGTATGGGAAAAATCGCTGTGGATCCCAAGCCCACTTGGAAAGGATTTCCCCGAAAATCACATTTGAGAGTACCGTGTTTTTGAAAGAAATATGTGGATCGTCCGGGAGATTAACGCGAATAGCGGAAGCGCGAAATAGTGCGTAATAAAAATTACAAAGCATAATTAAATGGAATTTAAATACATGCATAATATACTAAACGAATCAAGGGGTGTGCCCTTGATTCCACCGGGCGTTCGTGTATCTCATGTTCAATAAAACACAACATGGAGGCCATAGAATTGAAACTGAAAACGAAATTAAGAACCTACCCGGTTGTAGTTTTGTCTTCGTTTCGGCTACACGCAATTGTTTCCGTTTTGCACCAAGATCTCAAAGAAGAGACCCTCTAAACATCTCACCGCTCCACCGGAAGCAAACAACCCTTGTGCTAGCAAGAAATTATTTTGGGGAGAAGAGACATCGTACACGCTATGAATTAACGCAATCAATGTCTCTTATGTTCTTAACTTGAACTAAATCAAGAAGAACAAGTAAAGTATTCTTGGAGAGTGAAAAATAGGGGTTGGACGAAATTTGAGGGAGAATTGAGAGATGAGAGTTGTTGAGAATAACAGGTTGAGTGTGTGTTTTTTTTAAGTATTTATAGAAAATGGAATTCTATTCCTTCTCAAACTCTTCCAAGAGAACACACTTTGACTAGGGATTTTGACCTAGTCAAATCCTAGTCAAATTAGGCTTTGATTAAGTCAAATTAATCATAGCCTCATTCTCATCATTCTCTTCGATCAAAATCTTGTCCATCCATTTTGATGGGCTTTATGGAATGGGCTTTATTTAATTCTAAATTAAATAATCCATGGACTTTATATTAAAATCCTATTTAATATACTAAGCCATATTAATTAATTGAATGGACTTTATTTAAATTCAAATTAAATAGTCCATGGACTTTATATTAAATCCTATTTAATACCAAAACCATTTAATTAATTCCATTAGAATGGATTATTTGATTCTAATTAAATAGTCCCATGGACTTTATATTAAATCCTATTTAATATACCAAGCCCACAATTAATTAATTCACCCTTTTAATCTAATTAAAAGGAAAGCCCATGCTTTGTAAAATTCATAAATCTAATTTATGAATCAAGCCGATTATTCCAAATAATTCATCGAAGCTTGAATTATCCAAGAAAGTATACATGAATTCCATTAATAACCATTTCCGGAATTATTCAAATTAATTCCCTTTCATTGGTGTAGCGGTGTGACTCTTTAAGGTCACCTTTCGCTAGACTTGGACCTACTTTTTGCTATTCATACCAAGTAGTCGTTACATGGGTTTGGCCAATCTAAGCAACGGTCCATGGCACTAGAGATAGGTGATTTATGGTGTGAACATTTAGGCTCCGAGTTATAACGCAGTGCGGTCTCTACGACGCCGATACGTACGGTACGGTCTACTGTCGCTGTCTCCCGCCTTTATCTAGGGGTCGGTCCATCGTTGACTAGGCACTATGCATAATCTCCGAGATAGTTTAACTCAACGTAGAAATCTTTCCACTACATAAGTGCTATGGCCATAGACTTTAATGAGTCTAAACCATCTTCCGAGGCATAGGAGTCTTGCTGCATTCTTGACAGGGACAGATCTATGCTTGGAATTACCGTTCTTACATACTCCGACTGCACTGAACGAGGCTATGATACCATGATGATATAATCGGTCAAATTTTCACCAGATCCAAGATCAACCTAGTATGTAGGGACTGCCGTGATCCTCAAGTCCGAGATAATCCCGTACTATCGAACCGGGAAATACGAGTCATTACCGACCAAGTCGAGTGGCTTTCATATGAAGATTCCCGCGAGTCACCTCAGTCGGCCGCTCCCCAGCAGCCGCCCACTAACACTGCTTAGACGATCCTCGTCACCCGTCGATGAAACACGACAGCAGATGCTGAGTGCAAGTCTCAATGGATTCCTCGATGCCCTGTCTCGAGATTCCTTTGACTGGATATTTCAGACTGATTCGGCGAAACTGATTTTTCATGAACCTACCTCAAGCGTAGTTCCAATTTCCCGAAATGTTATTACTTCAGTCGTGGCGCGTTTGGTTGTGAATCGTAACGATGGCCAGCAGTAAGTACAACAAACTCATGCCTATGAATCTCTACATTCATTAACATAATATTACTTGTTCACAGATTGACGATACTGGTTCCTCAGAACAGCCAATCCATTGACTTTCTGGTCACCTATTCTAACAGTTTTCGTATAAATAGTGGGGGATAATGACTAAAGTCCGCATTAATTATTTTATCAAACACCGTTTTTATTTTCTGCTGATCGCGCGCTGTTTTTCTAAAATGTAGATTTTAAAATGCCTAAGAACCCACTTTCCACATTCTTGAGACAAACAAATTCCAAATGAATAATACAACGACTGGTTGCGAATCTCAGGATAGTCCTAGATTACGAGAACCAAGGCTATGTCTTGGACGAGCCTCTCCCTAGGACCTTACGAAGGATCCATCGCAGAAGAACGGAGACGTTCGAGACTTGGCAAGGATAACGCAAGGTCCGTAGATCATACTTGCTTCGATCGCAATGAGAATTCAGAAGCAGTATGAAAGGGCTAGACGATGTCCTTCCATTATGGCTCGCACTAAAGGATTGCTATGGCAGTCCCGGACCGGCATACTAGGTATGTCGCGACCAGCGTTCTTTTGGAAAAAATGACAGAAGGATCTCTGTACAAGGCCGGGGTTAAAAATGCTTACCCTGGTGGAAAAAAGCTCGAGGACTAAAGGCGTTCTTCGTAATGAAAACGTACATAGATGTGATCCTTCAGTCTCCACCTCCTTTGACCAATTTATCGTCACTACAACATGAACGCACTTGAGAAGCGCATTCTAGTTGATCAAATATGTTGGTGCAATACGAGGCAACGACTAAGAAGTCCAGCCTTCGGTATTGTTTGGAGTGCTTACTTCTGATACGAAAGGCAAGGGTGCCGGACGTTGGAAGAAGAAGAGGAGGGAAAGGCCGTCAAAGCGCTACAAAAACACTAAGATGTTCGCATTGCCAAAGAGGGGAAAGGCAAAGGAAAGGGAAAGGTGTCTCCAAGCAAAGTCAGGCATATGACATATGTATCACTCCGAAAGAAGGGCATTGGGAAGAGAGAGTGCCCCAAACTCTTCTCGAACCAAGGTATAATATGTGATTGAGGTTATTGGTCACTAGTTCTTGCCTCTTGGGTATTAGATACCGGCTGTGGAGCTCACATTGCAATGACTTGCAGGTGTTGAAAAGAAAGCAGAAAACTGTTTAGCGGGGACATGATCCTGAGCTTGGGACCTGGCAAAGGTTCATCTCGGCAGAAGCAGTAGGATCCGCCACTCTAGTGATTAATGATAATATTAGCATAGATTCTAGACAAGTTTATTTTGTACCCAGTATGATTAAAAACATCATTTCCATTCCATTGTTGGACAATAGTGGTTAATGAGTTTAGATCAATAAAAATTGCTTTTTTTTTTTTTTTTTTTTTTTTTTTTTTTTTTTTTTTTTTTTTTTTTTTTTTTTTTTTTTTTTTTTTGATTGATGAGGTGTGGAATTGGTCATCTACTTGGTACATTACATAACGGACTCTATATCTTGCAACAAACGAATTTCGTCCTCAATGCACAACACAAACGAAAAATTAGATATAACGGGAACGCACGTCTGTGGCACGCTAGGCTAGGTCACATATCCCAAGATAGGATGAAAAGGTTGGTAGACTCAAAGAACCTAGAGGTTGGGACTTGAGCGATCTACCAACTTGTGAGTCCTGTCTAAGAGGGAAAACTGACCAAGAGGCCTTTGTAGGACAAAGCAGGCTTGCCACAGGTCTGTTGACTTGGTCCATACAGACGTATGTGGACCAACTAAGGACGCAGGCCCGAGGTGGGTTCTCCTACTTCTAACCTTTTCAAAACCGATGATCATTCACGGTATGGTTATGTTTACCTGATGAGGTACAAGTCTGAAGCTCTTGAGAGGTTTAAAAGATTCAGACTTTGAAGTGGAGAACCAAACCAACTGCAAAATTAAAATCCTTCGGTCGGACCGAGGCGGTGAATACCTTAGTACGGAGTTCCTAATTATCTAAAAGAACATGGTATAATATCAGAATGGACACCTCCAGGAACACCGCAGTAAACATGGCGTCTCTGAAAGGAGAATCGAAACCCTGTTGGACATGGTTCGGTCCATGAATGAGTTTTTACCAAATTGCCCTTATCGTTTTGGGACTATGCACTAGAAACGGCGGCCAAATTATTGAATTTGGCGCCTAACTAGCCATTGACCCAAACACCATATGAGATATATGGCACGGCAAGCCTGCATCCTACAACTACTTGAAAGTTGTGGGTAGCCCCGCATACGTCAAGAGGTTAGTGGGGTAGATAAAGTTAGAATCTAGGTCTAGCTTATGCAGGTTTCGTTGGATACCTAAAGAAACTGCGGGTTATTACTTTTATGACCCCTTGGAACAAAAGGTGTTTGTTTCAAGAAATGCCAGTATTCTTGGAGCAAAGGCTTCCCGGAGGATATCCAACCTGATGAGCTGATCCTTGAGGAATCAAAGTGATGGAATCCAGCCATCAGAAGAAGCCGCGGAACCCTCACTTAGAGGATTCAGGATAGACAGCCGAAGGGCTGACCAGCCTCGAGAAGTCCAACGTGCTAGGCATGAAGGACAGCCTCAGGAAACAGCCAGCCCCGGTTCCTGAACCACCGGCTCGATACAGTCAGCGCCCACAGTCACCACTGACGTTCCCGTTCTCCGTAGGTCCACTAGAGAGTCTCAGACCTCCACATGAGATATGGCTTTCTAGGTGCGACCGATCTTTTGGATAACGATCCTAAGACTTATGGAGAAGCGATGTCTGACATCGACTCCGGGAAATGGCTTGAGGCCATGAAAGCCGAAAATGGACCCCTCCATGAGCGAGAACCAAGTCTGGAGTCTTGTAGATTCCAAACCGAAAAGTGTTAAGCCAGTGGGCTGTAAGTGGGTCTACAAGCGCAAAACTTGGCGTTGATGCGGAAGTCACAACCTTTAAGGCTAGGGCTTGTAGCTAAGGGATATACTCAACGACCCGGGGTCGATTTTGAGGATACCTACTCGCCCCGTAGGCCATGGCTAAGTCCATTCGGATTCTTCTCGCCATAGCAGCATGTATGACTATGAGATATGGCAGATGGACGTGAAAACGGCCTTCCTCAACGGTTTCGTTGAAGAAGAGATCTATATGGATCAGCCGCAGGATTTCACGGTCACTGGAGAAGAACAGAAAGTCTGTCGCCTCCAGAAGTCCAGTCTATCGGCCTCAACAAGCCTCCCGAAGTTGGAACATTCGATTTGATGAAAGTAAATACGGGGTTATGACTTCATCAAAACGATTCCGACCCTTCTGTATACAAAAAGTCAGTGGGAGCTCAATAGTGTTCCTAGTGCTTTATGTGGATGACATTTCTGCTCAATTGGTAAATGACGTCAGAAATGTTAGGAAACACAAAAGCATGTTGTCAACCCAGTTTTTCCATGAAGGACTTGGGTGAAGCCTCCTACTCCCTAGGCATCCAGATTGTCAGGACAGATCTAAAAGGATGTTAGGACTCACCCAAAACTCGTATATGGAGAAAGTCCTAAAGAGATATCGAATGGACAACTCCAAACGAGGATTCCTTCCAATGAGGCATGGGATCAAGTTATCCAAGGAAACAGTCCCACAGACTGATGAGGAACTTGAAAGGATGAAGGTCATCCCCTATGCCTCCGCCGTAGGGCTAGCATACATATGCGGTCCAATGCACAGAACACCAAAAAAAAAAGCACTCGCACAATTGCAGGACTTTTCCGCAATCACTCGTCGACTGCTAAGCCACAATCAACATAGACTCTTCCATTGTGTACAATAGCTTTGAGCGTGACCCCAAGGGTTACAGCGTCGATATCAGTCCCTGCGCAGGAGAGGCACATCGGAATGGTGGTTTACGAGGAGCATCCCTTAATAAGTCACCTAAGAAGGACTAAGGAAATGTTCCTAGTCTATGGCAAATGGAGAACTAATTCGGAAGGCTTTTAGCGACGCTAGCTTCCAGTCTGATGACGATGATGCAAGTCTCATCGGGGAACGTATTCAAACTCCAATGGAGGATAGTAGCTGGAATAAGTTCCAAGCAAGCAACCCATTGCTGACTCCACCAAGAGCCTGAAACATAGCAGTTAGAAGCTGCTAAGGAAGCCGGTCTTTGGATGAGAAACCTACAATCCAAGAGTTGGGTGTGGTCTAGCATCTGCCACGACCGTTGTCATCTCTGGATAACAACGGCGCAATAGCGCAAGCAAAGGAACCGAGAATCTCATCACGTTCAACAATTCTTAGACGCTAAACCATGTAAGGCAATTTTGGCAGGAATATGTAACCTCTGTCTAGACATTCTTTGGTATTTGATAAAATATTTATGAATAAAGAAGTGAAAATTCATATGGCAATACTTTGTTTACGTTATTATCTGCATTTACATTTCTGTTCAAGTTAGCACAACAAAGCCCACGGACTGAGAATATCGATTTCGGGGACTGGGACAGCTTGGAGGTAGGTATGAAATCAAGTCTTACCGAATCAAGTCCGGAAACCCAAGCAAAGGAATCCCGAAAATGGTACCGCGGGTTCCTTTTGAGACTTGCACTAAGCATCTGCTGTCGTATTTCACGACGGGTGACGAAGGTCGTCTAAGCAGTGTTAGTCGGGTCAGCGTGCTAGGAAGCAGCTGACTGAGGTGACTCGCGGGAACCGTCTTACCGGAGGGCCTTGAGTATGGTCACAAGGTAATGAGAGTATTCCCGGTCCAACGGTCACGGCCAGTCCTTGACCTTGAAGAATCTGCTGAGTTTACCTGTGCGATCAAGGTCTGTTTTAGATATGGTGAGAGTTGCAAAATACTCTTGAGTAGTCATAAGCCATGTCTAGTGTAGCCAGCTCGGGTGCACAGAAGTGACAGTAGTTTCAAGAAAAGGATCTGTCCTCCTGTCAAAGGTATTACATTTAGTCTCATATATGCTCTGTGTCCTTGTCCCTGAATCTGTGGCACAGTGACTGAACAGAAGGGAAAAGGTTCCCTTGCGCGTTTGGTGAGGACAGAACCGACACTAGGTCCCAAGATGGGTACTGCATTTTCCGTGCCCTAGACCCTAAGTGATGAGACCGAAGATAGAAGGACAAGTGTACTGTTAGAGTCTAAATGTTCATCCGAATATTCACCTAGTCTCTAGTGGCATATCGGACCGTTGCTAGATGCCACACATGGTAACGGAGGGATTCTAGGGAATTCCGACCAAGTCTAGCTGAATGGTGAACCTAAAGAGTCCACACTACCACACATACACTTAGTATTTAATTTAGAATTAAATATTTGGAAGTAAAGAATGATTAAATTAGATTATCGGGTCCTATATTTTCTTGGAGATTATTCCTTCTATTTGATAAGGGTTAAATTAATAATAGGATTTATAAGGGTTTTTATTTAGGGGCTTAGAATAAATTATAATATTTATTTATTATTTATATTTATTCTTTTGCCTTTTGGGAATTTTAAAGGATTTATTATTCCATTAAAACATTAAAATCAACGGGTTGAGATGGAAAGGGGGATGGAAGGCTAGGATTCGTTTGACTAGGTCAAACACTAGTTTTGACTAGCGACTTTGACTAGTAAAATCTAGTCAATATTAGGTTACTATAGAGGTTGAGTTTAAAGAGGATTAAACTCTTCCTCTATATAACCCCTAGCTTCCAAATTAGAGAATTGATGATTCTTCGAAAAATACACACCAACACACACTCTCCCTCTCCTACTCTCGTCCCGCCTTCTCTTATCTCTAGCAAGAAAACATATTTTTTTTTCCTTAGTTCTTTTGTTCTGAACATCAAAGAACTTAGAACGAACAATCCGTTAATTGATAACGAGTTATTGATTTCGTCCACTCCAAAAATAATAACTTGTTCGTTCTAGCCCCCCAACGACCGGTTTGCAAGATAGTTGGGTGGATCGTGTGTCCCGATTTGGAAGGATCTCAAGAACAGGTTCTTGGTGCAAAACGGGGAACCACGCGAGTAGCAGTTGAAGACAAACCTTGAAAGGAAATTGTGGATCGTCCCGGGAAAAGCGCGAATGCGGAAGCGCGGTATAATTAAAAATAAATGCGCGAATTTAAACACTTTTTAATTAAAAACACGTTTTCAAGGGTGGTGCTTTTGAAGTTTCCCGGCGTTCGGTGTATTCATGAACGAATAACAATGAAAAATAATCATGGAGGCCATAGGGTTGGGAAATTAAAGAGAGGACGAAAATTAAAACGAGACCTAACACCGTTGTCGTTTCCGTATTCACGGCCACCGATTGTTCCGTTTTGCACCAAGATTGTCTTTGAGACCCTCTAAATCGTGACACACGATCCCCCACGCGATATCTTGCACGTCGTGTCTAGCAACGAACAAGTTTAATGTTTTTGGAGTGGATGAATCAATAACACATTTGGATTAATGGTATTGATTCATCAAGTTCTTAATGTTCCAAGAACAAACAAGAACCAAGAAAATATTTCTTGGAGAGGGAGGAGAGATCGGAAGAGAAGAGAGGGCGAGAGATCCGTGTGTGTGTGTTGATTAAGTGTGTGTGTTGAGAGTTTCATCATCCTTCAACTTCGTAGGATGCTAGGGTTTATATAGAAGAGGAGTTTTAATTCTTTAAACTCTCTTTTAAGAACTCTAATTTGACTAGGATTTTTGACCTAGTCAAAGTCCTAGTCAAAGTAGTGTTTTTGACCTAGTCAAAACATCCCTAGCCATCCCTTCCCATTGATTCTCAACCGTTGATCGTTAAATTTAATTTAATTTAATGGAATATTTATAACTATTAAATATTTCCCAGAGGCTAAAAATAAATTAGTAATATTATTTAAGCCATTAAATAAATCCCTTTGATAATCTAATATTAATCATTATAAATTCCTCATATCTAATAGAAGGATTTATTCTCCAAGAAAAATAAAGGACCCGATTAATCAATTTAATACATTCCTCTCACTCAATATTTTAATTCCTATATATCTAAATGTGTTGGATTAGTGTGTGACTCTTTTAGGTCACCTTTAGCTAGACTTGGTCGGATTCTGAACTTCGTTACCATGGGTGGCCCACTCTAGCAACGGTCCATGGCACTAAGAGACTAGGTATGAAATATTACAGCGGATGAACATTTTAGGCTCTAACAGTAACTTGTCCTTCTGTCTTCGGTCTCCATCACTTAGGTCTAGGGCACGGAAAATGCAGGTTACCCATTTTGGACCTAAGTGTTGGTCTGTCCTACTAAACGCCGCAAGGGAAATCCTTCCCTTTCTTGTTCAGTCACTGTGGCCACAGTTTAGGGACAAGACCTAGAGTATATATGGAACTTAAAGCTGCCAAAACCTATTGACAGAGATAGATCCTTTCTTGGAAACTACTGTCACTTTGCAAACCAGAACTGCACTAGACATGGCTTATGACTACCAAAGAGAACTTCTGGCAATCTCTCACCATACCTAACGATACAGCCCTGATGTACAGGTAAACTCAGCAATTCCTCAAGTCAAAGGACTTGACCTGTACCGTTGGAACCGGGAATACCGTCATACCTTGCTGACCATACTCAAGTCCTCCGTAAGACGGTTCCGCGAGTCACCTCAAGCTGCGTCCTAGCATGCTAACCACTAACAAATGCTTAGACGACCCTCGTCACCCGTCGATGAAACACGACAGCAGGTGCTTAGTGCAAGTCCTCAAATGGAATCCCGGTACCCATTTTCGGGATTCCTTGACTTGGAGATTTCCGGACTGATTCGGGAAGACTGATTCCATGGACTACCTCCAAGCGTAGTCCCAGTCCCCGAAATTGATTCTCAGTCCGTGGGCTTTGTTTGCGTAGTGAAACAGATATAGAAAACAGATATAAGTGAACACAAACAAAGTATGCGAAATGAAATTCACTTCTTTTATTCATTAATGATTTATCAAACACCTATAATTGTCTAGACATAGGTTACATATACCCGCCAAAATTGGCTTACATGGTCTACCTATTCTAACAATCTCCCACTTGACCTTTAAAGCCAATCACCCATATGCCTAATCCCATCTTCTCAAGATGTTGCGTATGAGCACTCTGCGACATAGGCTTTGTCAGCGGGTCTGCTGTGTTGTCTGCTGAGTTGACTCGGTCCATCCGAACGTCACCTCTTCCTACCATTTCTCTAAGAAGATGGTAGCCGTCTAAAGAAATGTGTTGGAACGGTGATGAGATCTCGTTTCCTTTGGCTTTGCGCTATTGCACGTTGTTATCACAGAAGATGACAACAGGCTCGGCGATGCTAGGCACCACACCCAACTCTTGGATGAGTTTCTCATCCAACCGCTTCTTAAGCAGGCTTCTGAAGCTGCTATGTTATTAGCCTCAGTGGGGAGTCACAGTGGTTGCTTGCTTGGAACTTTTTCCAAAGCCACTACTCCTCCGTTGAGTTTGAAATACAATACCCCCGATTGAGACTATGGCATCATCGTCATCAGAACTGGAGCTAGCGTCGCTAAAGCCTTCCAGAATTAGTTCTCCATTGCCATAGACCAAGAACATTTCCTTAGTCCTCCTAAGGTACTTAAGGATGCCCTTTGACGGCATTCCAATGTGCCTCTCCTGCACAGGACTGATATCTGCTTGTCACGCTCAAAGCGTATGCAATGTCAGGCCTGGTGCAATGGACCGCATATTGGATGCTACCTACGGCAGAAGCATAGGGGATGACTTTCATCTTTTCAAGTTCCTCATCAGTCTGCGGGGACTGCTTCTTGGATAACTTGATCCCATGCCTCATTGGAAGGAATCCTCGTTTGGAGTTGTCCATTCGATATCTCTTCAGGACTTTCTCTATATACGAGTTTTGGGTGAGCCCTAACATCCTTTTAGATCTGTCCCTGACAATCTGGATGCCTAGGATGTAGGAGGCTTCACCCAAGTCCTTCATGGAAAAACTTGGTTGACAACCATGCCTTTGTGTTTCCTAACATTCTGACGTCATTACCAATGAGCAGAATGTCATCCACGTAAAGCACTAGGAACACTATAGAGCTCCCACTGACCTTCTGTATACACAAGGGTCGGATTCGTTTTTGATGAAGTCATATCCCCGTATTACTTCATCAAATCGAATGTTCCAACTTCGGGATGCTTGTTTGAGGCCATAGATGGACTTCTGGAGACGACAGACCTTCTGTTCTTCTCCAGTGACCGTGAAACCCTCCGGCTGATCCATATAGATCTCTTCTTCAACGAAACCGTTGAGGAAGGCCGTTTTCACGTCCATCTGCCATATTTCATAGTCATTACCATGCTGCTATGGCAAGCAGGATCCGAATGGACTTAGCCATGGCTACTGGCGAGTAGGTATCCTCAAAATCGACCCCGGTCGTTGAGTGTATCCCTTAGCTACAAGCCTAGCCTTAAAGGTTGTGACTTCTCCATCAACGCCGAGTTTGCGCTTGTAGACCCACTTACAGCCCACTGGCTTAACACCTTTCGGTGGATCTACAAGTCTCCAAACTTGGTTCTCGCTCATGGAGTCCATTTCGGTCTTCATGGCCTCAAGCCATTTCCCGGAGTCGATGTCAGACATCGCTTCCCGTATGTCTTAGGATCGTTATCCAGAAGATCGGTCGCACCTAGAAACCCATATCTCACTGGAGGTCTGGATTCTCTAGTGGACCTACGAAGGACGGGAACGTCAGTGGTGACTGTGGACGCTGACTGTATCGGAGCCGGCGGTTCAGGGACCGGGACTGGCCTTTCTTGAGGTTGTCCTTCATGCCTAGCATGTTGGACTTCTCTAGGTTGGTCAGCCCTCCGTGCATTAATCCTGAATCCTCTTGGTGAGGTTTCCGCGGCTATTTCTGATGGCTGAGTTCCATCACTTGAATCCTCAAGGATCAGCTCATCAGGTTGGATATCCTCCGGGAAGCCTTTCTCCAAGAATACTGCATTCCTTGAAACAAATACCTTTTGTTCCAAAGGGTTATAAAAGTAATAACCCGCAGTTTCTTTAGGGTATCCAACGAACCTGCATAGGCTAGACCTGGATTCTAGCTTATCTCCCACTAACCTCTTGACGTATCCGGGGCTTCCCCACACTTTCAAGTAGTTGTAGGACGCAGGCTTGCCGTGCCATATTTCATATGGCGTTTGGGTCAATGCACTGGTAGGCGCCAAATTCAACAATTTGGCTGCCGTTTCTAATGCATAACCCCAAACGATAAGGGCAATTTGGTAAAACTCATCATGGACCGAACCATGTCCAACAGGGTTCGGTTCCTCCTTTCAGAGACGCCATTTAACTGTGGTGTTCCGGGAGGTGTCCATTCCGATATTATACCATTTTCTTTTAGATAATCTAGGAATTCGGCACTAAGGTATTCACCGCCTCGGTCTGACCGTAGGACTTTAATTTTGCAGTTGGTCTGGTTCTCCACTTCAAGCCTGAATTCTTTAAACCTCTCAAGAGCTTCAGACTTGTACCTCATCAGGTAAACATAACCGTACCGTGAATGATCATCGGTGAAGGTTATGAAGTAGGAGAACCCACCTCGAGCCTGCGTCCTTAGTGGTCCACATACGTCTGTATGGACCAAGTCTAACAGACCTGTGGCAAGCCTGCTTTGTCCTACAAAGGGCTTTTTGGTCATTTTCCCTCTTAGACAAGACTCACAAGTTGGTAGATCACTCAAGTCCCCAACCTCTAGGTTCTTTGAGTCTACCAACCTTTTCATCCTATCTTGGGATATGTGACCTAGCCTAGCGTGCCACAGACGTGCGTTCCCGTTATTATCTAATTTCCGTTTGTGTTGAGCGTTAAGAACGAAATTCGTTTGTTGCAAGATATAGAGCCCGTTGTGCAATGTACCAAGTAGATGAGCAATTCCACACCTCATCAAATAAAAGCAATTTTTATTGATTCTGAACTCATAACCACTATTGTCCAACAATGGAATGGAAATGATGTTCTTAATCATACTAGGTACAAAATAAATCTGCTCTAATTCTATGCTAATGGTATCACTAATTACTAAAGTGGCGGATCCTACTGCTTCTGCCGAGATGGCCTTGCCATTTCCAAGCTTCAGGATCATGTCCCCGCTACTTAGTTTTCTGCTTCTTTTCAGCACCTGCAAATCATTGCAAATGTGAGCTCCACAGCCGGTATCCAATACCCAAGAGGCAGAATTAGTGACCATGTTAACCTCAATCACAAATATACCTTGGTTTGAGAAGAGTTTGGGGCACTCTCTCTTCCAATGCCCTTTCTCACGGCAGTTGATACATATGTCATATGCCTTTGACTGTTGCTTGGAGACAACCTTTCCCTTTCCTTTGCCTTTCCCCTCTTTGGCAATGGGAACACTCTGAGTGTTCGTAGCTGCTATGACGGCTTTTCCCTTCCCTTTCTTCTTTTTCCAACGTCCGGCACCCTTGCCTTTCGTCTTGGAAGTTGAAGCACCTCCAAACAATACCGAAGGCGTGGACTTCTTAGTCGTTGCCAATCGTATTGCACCAACATATTGATCAACTCATGAATGCCCTTCTCAAGTGCATTCATGTTATAGTTGACGATAAATTGGTCGAAGGAGGGTGGGAGTGACTGAAGGATCACATCTATGTACGTTTCGTTATCGAGACCTGCCTTTAGGTCCTCGAGCTTTTCCACTAGGGTAAGCATTTTAACCCATGCTCTTGTACAGAGGATCCTTCTGTCATTTTTAGTTCCAAAGAACGCCTTGGTCGCGACATACCTAGTATGCCGGTCCGGGACTGCATAGCAATCCTTAAGGCGAGCCATAATGGAAGGGACATCGTCTAGCCTTTCATATTGCTTCTGAATCTCATTGGTCATCGAAGCAAGTATGATGCTACGGACCTTCCGGTTATCCTTATGCCAAGTCTCGAACGTCTCACGTTCTTCTGGCGTGGATCCTTCGGTAAGGTCCTAGGGAGAGGCTCGTCCATGACGTAGCCTTGGTTCTCGTAATCTAGGACTATCCTGAGATTGCGCAACCAGTCGTTGTAATTTGTTCCATTGAATTTGTTGTCTCAAGAATGGTTGATAGTGGGTTCTTAGACATTTTAAAATCTACATTTAGAAAACAACGCGCAATCAGCAGAAAATAAAGACAGTGGTTTGATGAAATAATTAAATGCTTGGTCTTTAGTCATTTAATCCTCCCACTATTTATACGAAAACACGGTACTCTCAAACGTGATTTTCGGGAAATCCTTTCCTAGTGGGCTTGGGATCCACAGCGATTTTCCCATACCCCACTTTTACGATTCGCATGGAAAAGATCCTGTGGGAGGTATTCCATACCATTCTCGTTCCACGAGATTCCCAAGATTATTGCCTCACCCTTTTGCATGATCCCGAGGACTCCAAGCGAATCATGCTAATTGGGCGTTAGACCCGACCCAATCGACCGAGCCATGGACCCACTAGTACCCCCACGACTCGTGAGACAGGTAACAGCAGCCCATTTTTCGTTCATGACACAGTGCAGCTTCTTTTAAGTACAATAACGTGCCACGACTCGTGAGACCACGCTATTGACCTAAAACAGCTTCCTCACTGTGCCATGGATTGGAAGGCATGGACAAACTCCTAGAGTTCATGTCCACTTTATCTAGGGTCTAATATTTCAACATTGGTCCAACAATGTGAGAGTAGTGAATGACCGAGATCTCATAATATATCCATACATTCATCCATAATGCATAAATAAAATCCATCCATAGCAGTTATATGATAAATAAAAGCCATTCATCCATCATAATAACCACATGCAAAATTAAGCCTAGCACGCCCCTGTTGGATGATCACGAGCCCGAATCCTATGCGATCCACTGAGCCCGCAGTGGATCTATGGTCAATCTAGGGTTGGTCCTATACTATTACAATAATAGTAACCCAATCATCATGCTGATGGGCCTTGGTCTCTTTTCCTCTTTCTTCACTTCATGGAAAACGCCAAGGGACCTCCGGTCTGGGCTCTCCATGTGGTCCTTCCTTCTTCTCCATCAATTACAAAAAATGGAAACCTCACTCCTAGTCTACTCTCATTACATATTTAAAAAATAGAAACCCCAGCGAAAACCCGGGGGGGGGTACATAAGAAGGGAGGTAGAAAGCCTTATTATTCCAAGGCACTAGAAAGAGAGAAGGAGAAAGCAGTTAAAGAGGCACACAGGCCCAACAGAAAATTAAACCATACATCTGGTCTAGGGCTCGTGATCATCCATTTCCATCCAACACACATAATCACATGATCCAATCACATAATTACAATATACCAATAATTCATGATTTCCAATCATAATAATCCAAAACAGAAATAAATGATCATGTGCGCAACGTGTGAAAAATAAAACACAAATATTGGTAATAATATTTTTCTCGTTTTTAGGAAAACCTTTCCTCATTATTTTAAGTAAAATAACCCCGGGATTCCAAATCCAATTTATTTTACTCCTAAAATAATGTCTTTAGGAATTTAGGCAAAATTGAACCCAAAACGAATTTTCAGAATTAATTCAAAATTAAAACTGAAAAGTAAATAAATAAATAAATAAAATAAAATAATACTAGGGTTTCAAGAAACCCTAGCTTCAGCAGCCACCGGCCGCCGCCAACCGGCAGCAGCCGGCAGGCCGTGCGCGCAGGGGCAGCAGGCCCAGCCTACCGCCCCTGCGCGCGCAGGCACTGCCTGGCCGGGCGCGCGCGCGCAAGCCCCTTGCCTGCGTGCGCGCGCGCCTGGCCGGCAGCGCGCTGCGCGGCCTGGTGTTCCGGCAGGCCGTCGCGCGCGCAGGCTCCTCTGCCTCGCGCGCGCCGGCCTGCTGGTCGCCAGCCGTGTGCCTGCGCTGCGCGCAGTGCGCGCGCGCGCAGACGCGCACTGGGCACGCCCGCCGGGCACGCGCGCGCAGACGCCTCCGTCTGCGTGCGCGCGCGCCTGGCAGCGCGCGGGCTCTCCGCCCGACAGCCTTCCGCGCGCGCGCGCGCATGAGCGCGCCTACCGGCCGCGCGCGCAGACACCCTCGTCTGCCCGCGCGCGCGGCTGGAGGCGCCCCCTTGCGCGCGCGCCCGCGCGCAGCCATCCTGGCTGCGCGCTGCCCCTTGCGCGACCGGCTGGGCGGGCGCGCGCAGGCTACCCTGCCTTGCGCGCGCGTCTGCCCTGCGGCGCTCGCTGCGCGCGGCCAGCCTTCCCGGCTGGCCGGCTGTGGCGTTTCTCGTTTTCAGTTCAAATTTTCCCCCGTTTCCCAAGAAAAATAGAAAAATACCAATATTCAGAATTTCACACGAATTAAAAGCAATAAAACAACATGCTTTAATAATCAAGAAAATCAAGATTCAATTAAAACATGCTCAAAACACGTTTCATGCTTAAAACGCACATAAACCCTAGGCCTATACACCGAACCGGGCTCTGATACCACTGAAAGGAATTGTGGATCGTCCGGGAAAAGCGCGAATGCGGAAGCGCGGTATAATTAAAAATAAATGCGGAATTTAAACATGCTTTTAAATTAAAACACGTTTCAAGGGTGTGCCTTTGAAGTTTTCCCGGGCGTTCGGTGTATCTCATGAACGAATAACATAAAATAAATCATGGAGGCCATAGGGTTGGAAATTAAAGAGAGGACGAAAAATTAAAACGAGACCTACCCGTTGTCGTTTTCGTCTTCAACGGCTACAAGCGTTGTTCCCCGTTTTGCACCAAGATCTCGTCTTTGAGACCCTCTAAATCGTGACATACGATCCACCCACGTATCTTGCACGTCGTGCTAGCAACGAACAAGTGGATGAATCAATAACACATTATGGATTAATGGTATTGATTCATCAAGTTCTTAATGTTCCAAGAACAAAAGAACCAAGAAAATATTTCTTGGAGAGGGAGAGAGAATCGGACGAGAGAGAGGGAGAGAGAATCCGTGTGTGTGTGTTGTAGTGTGTGTGTTGGAGTTTCATCATCCTTCAACTTGTAGGATGCTAGGGGTTTATATAGAAGAGGAGTTTAATCCTCTTTAAACTCCTCTTTTAAGAACTCTAATTTGACTAGGATTTTGACCTAGTCAAAGTCCTAGTCAAAGTAGTGTTTTGACCTAGTCAAAACAATCCTAGCCATCCATCTCTCCCATTGATCTCAACCGTTGATTTAATTTAATTTAATGGAATATTTAAAACCTATTTAAATATTTCCAAGAGGCTAAAAAATAAATATAAATATTATTTAAGCCCATTAAATAAATCCCTTTGATAAATCTAATTTATCAATTTAATTCCTTTATATCTAATAGAAGGAATTATTTCTCCAAAATAAAGGACCCGATTAAATCCAATTTAATCATTCCTTCACTCCAATATTTAATTCCTAATTAAATATCTAAATGTGTGTGGATAGTATGTGACTCTTTAGGTTCACCTTTCAGCTAGACTTGGTCGGATTCCTAGAATCCTTCCGTTACCATGGGTGGCCATCTAGCAACGGTCCATGGCACTAGAGACTAGGTGAAATATTCAGGGATGAACATTTAGGCTCTAACAGTACACTTGTCCTTCTGTCTTCGGTCTCATCACTTAGAGTCTAGAGCACGGAAAATGCAGGTACCCATTTTGGACCTAAGTGTTGGTCTGTCCTCACTAAACGCCGCAAGGGAATCCTTCTTCTGTTCAGTCACTGTGGCCACAGTTTTAGGGACAAGACCTAGAGTATATATGAGACTCAACTGCCAAAACCTATTGACAGGAGACAGATCCTTCTTAGAAACTACTGTCACTTTGCACACCAGAACTGCACTAGACATGGCTTATGACTACCAAAGAGAATTCTGGCAATCTCTCACCATACCTAAGATACAGCCCTGATGTACAGGTAAATCTCAGCAATTCCTCAAGTCAAAGGACTTGACCTGTACCGTTGGAACCCGGGAATACACGTCATACCTTGCTGACCATACTCAAGGTCCTCCGTAAGACGGTTCCGCGAGTCACCTCAGTCAGCTGCGTCCTAGCATGCTAACCCACTAACACTGCTTAGACGACCTCGTCACCGTCGATGAAACACGACAGCAGGTGCTTAGTGCAAGTCTCAAATGGAATCCCGGTACCCATTTTCGGGATTCTTGACTTGGAGATTTCCGGACTGATTCGGGAAGACTGATTCCATGGACCTACCTCCAAGCGTAGTCCCGTCCCCGAAATTGATTCTCAGTCCGTGGGCTTTGTTTGCGTAGTGAACAGATATAGAAAACAGATATAAAGTGAACACAAACAAAGTAATGCCAAATGAAATTCACTTCTTTATTCATTAATGATTTATCAAACACCTATAATTGTCTAGACATAGGTTACATATACCCGCCAAAATTGGCTTACATGGTCACCTATTCTAACAAAAACGACAACGGGTAGGTCTCGTTTAAGATTTTCGTCCCTCTTTATTTTTCAACTCTATGGCCTCCATGATTTATTTAATTGTTTTATGATCATGAGATACACCGAACGCCCGGGAACCTCAAGTTGAGCATGTTCTTTAAATTAAAAGCATGCCTTTTATTTTGTAAATTTAATATGTTTATTTTTACCGCGCTTCCGCATTCGCGCAATTCCCGGACGATCCACCGGATTTTCTTTCACATGCTAGGAAGCAGCTGACTGAGGTGACTCGCGGGAATCGCCTTACGGAGGACCTTGAGTATGGTCAGCAAGGTATGACGTCTATTCCCGGTTCCAACGGTACAGGCCAAGTCCTTTGACTTGAGGAACTGCTGAGTTTACCTGTGCATCAGGTCTGTATCTTAGATATGGTGAGAGATTGCCAAAATACTCTTGAGTAATCATAAGGTCTAGTACAGCTCGGTGTACAAGTGATAGTAGTTTCCAAGAAAGGATCTGTCTCCTGTCAAAAGGTATTGACAGTTGAGTCTCATGTGTGCTCTGTGTCTTGTCCCTAAAATTTGTGGCCACAGTAACTGAACAGAAGGGAAAGGTTTCCCTTGCGGCGTTTAGTAAGGACAGACCGACACTTAGGTCCAAAATGGGTACCTGCTTTTTCCGTGCCCTAGACTCTAAGTGATGAGACCGAAGACAGAAGGACAAGTGTACTGTTAGAGCCTAAATGTTCATCCCGAATATTTCACCTAGTCTCTAGTGCCATGGACCGTTGCTAGATGGCCACCCATGGTAACGGACGGATTCTAGGAATCCGACCAAGTCTAGCTGAATGGTGAACCTAAAGAGTCACACACTATCCACACACACTTAGTATTTAATTTGGATTTAAATATTGGAGTAAAAGGAATGATTAAATTAGATTTAATCGGGTCCTATATTTTCTTGGAGAAATTAATTCCTTCTATTTGATAAAAGGAATCAAATTAATAAATAGGATTTATTAAAAGGGTTGATTTAATGGGCTTAGAATAAATTATAATATTAATTTATTATATTATATTTATGCTTTTAGCCTTTTGGAATATTTAATAGGATTTAAATATTCCATTAAATTAAAATCAACGGTTGAGATGGAAAGGGGAGATGGAAGGCTAGGATTCGTTTGACTAGGTCAAACACTAGTTTGACTAGGACTTTGACTAGGTCAAAATCCTAGTCAAAGTAGGTTACTTAGAGTTTGAGTTTAAAGAGGATTAAACTCTTCCTCTATATAAACCTCTAGCTTCCAAACATTTATGAGATTGATGATTCTTAAAAACACACACACAACACACACTCTCCCCTCTCCTCTCTCGTCCGCCCCTCTCTCTCTCTCACCAAGAAAGTATTTTCTTGTTCTTTTGTTCTTGGAACAATTGAACTAAGGAAGATCGATCCCATTAAATCATAACGCGTGGTTGATCTATCCTCTCCAAAATAATACTTGTTCGTTGCTAGCACGACGTGCAAGAATACGTGGGTGGATCGTGTGTCACGATTTGGAGGATCTCAAGAACGAGGTCTTGGTGCAAAACGGGGAACAACGCGAGTAGCAGTTGAAGACGAAAACGACAACGGGTAGGTCTCGTTTTAAGATTTTCGTTCCTCTTTAATTTTCAACTCTATGGCCTCCATGATTTCTTTATTTGTTTTATGATCATGAGATACACCGAACGCCCGGGAACCTCAAGGGCACACCCCTTGAGCGTGTTCTTTAAATTAAAAGCATGCCTTTTATTTTAAATATGTTTATTTTTAACCGCGCTTCCGCATTCGCGCAATTCCCGGACGATCCACCGGATTTCTTTCATCACGTATGGCCAAGGTGCTCCCAAGCAAAGATTCTCGGGCAAGACTTTCAATCAAATTCCATTCAAACGCAGGGACGAAGTGGCTTACTGAGAAGAAGGGACGGTACACTAAAATGGTAAGTTGCGCCTACGACTTCATTACCTATCTTTTCCTATCCTAGCTTACCATACGAGGTGCTTGGGAGACTTTACCCTACAATGGCCAAGAATGCTAGTTCCCGAGGCAGCATGAACCCTCTTTATGAGGGGGACAAGGAGGAGTCCACTATATTTAACCTTAACCATCAGCTAATGGCTTCAGCCCTGGCAAATTGGCAACCTTCTAACAGTTATCCGTCAACTAGCTGAGATTTCCGAGATGCTAGCACAATTGACCTTGAGGGTAGACATCGAAAAGCCCTAGCTTTTAAGTACTCATCTTACGAGCCCATAAAGACCCCAAGTGCTTGCGTAAGCAAGTAGTACGTCTTTCCACCAAGAAGATAGGGAGAAAGGGAAAAGGCGCAGTCCCCTCTTTCTGCCTTCCTCGTTCCCTTGGACCTTCCCCGCGGAGTGCTTCCTTAGGGCTCGAACCTGCTGCAATGCACCAACTCCTCATTGTTGGACCGAATGAGACCTCTATAGAAGAAATTTTGTGGACTAATATGAACTACTCCTCACTTTGCAGACTTTCACGCTCACAAGGACTGGAACCGTAGACATTGGGTAGACCGACGTTCTAGCTAACAACTGAACTAAGAGCCCTTATGACTATTATATTTACACACGACTATAAAGAGGCGATAAAGTAAGCCACCCTGGATGGGAGGAAGGATAAGATAGCCAGCACGTCAGATAAGATGATGAGGAATCCTTAGACTTACGGACTGGAATGTGCCGCTTCGCTTAGTCGACTGAAAGAGAATCGAAGCATCCTACTTCACTATAAATGCCGCTACGAATTCCTTCCAACGAGTTAAAGGTCATACTGAGTTCCTTCTCTTTTTCCCGCCTGAGACGGGTACTCCTGCTCTGCCCCTAGTAGCTTCCTCTATTGCATCCGTTGACGAATCCAAATCTGGATAGTCAGTAGCTCCTCCAGCCTTGTCGGCATATCCTGAGAGAGGTCTCTCGAGAGTGTAGAAGCAACAACTAAATCTAGTAAACCAGCATCAAATATGAAGAAGATTTAGAAACTCTTTTCACACCCACGGAGAATACCTGGAGGCTTCTGGGGAATACAACCCCTAGCACAACAAGGACTCCAAGAGGCTCGGCAGAGAGAGGGCCTGAAAATGAGGAAAGATTGATGAAAGCTAAATAAATTCATCAAATCTGATAATCCTTCTTTCTACACCTTCTACTTCTACATTAACGCTGGAAACTGGATAGAAAGATAGCACAAAAGAACCAAGAACAAGAGGGGTTGGGGTAGGATATACCTTCTGATCCAGATACCTTAAATCTAGCTATGCTTGCTTGCTAACCTGTACTACCTATTCTATTCTTGACACATAAGGGTAGGAATAATAGTAAGCTGAGCTCTCGCTATGAGCGCTACCTTAGCACTATCTTTTTGGCACTCAGAGAAGAGTGGAAATAGTCCTAGATAGTAGAGGGCTTCTCACTAACACTTTCGAATCACTCAATTACATCGAGCCTCTCCTTATCAGTCGAGTGGCTTCCGCTCCTTCAGACAGAGAAGCTAGAAGCCTTCCCGGTGTATGAGGGGAGACTGCGAGAGTTCCAAGCCAACAATCCCCACCTTGATTGTTTTACTTCTTATCTTGAAGGCATATTGGGGTATTCTTTCATGGCCAGGAAGGATAATTAAATTCAATATTTCCTTCGGTCTAGATGTATTCTAAAGTAGCACGAACTAGGAAGAGTCTTGATGTAAGGAATAGAAGGAAGGTTCTTTTTAGAGAATAGCAGCGCTTTTTCTTCCTTTACAAGACTTTCAACGTGTAATTTCAGAGTCAACCATTGATTGGTCTTTCTAGGTAGCAGCTTCACACGACACCTAAGAAGCCGAGCAGTTGTCAGAAAGAGTAGTTAATGAGTCACCTGGTAATAGCTGGAATTTTAGATTCTACTTAGAAAGCTATGTCTCGAGAACGCCTTCCTTCTAACTAAGGCAATTGGTCTGGATATAGATAGGCCGACGTTGCCAATGCAAGTTAAGCGCGTAAATGACCTTCAGATTGGTGTTGGCATTAGGAGAAGCAAGCTGATAGTGGAACTAGTGGCATTCCTTTTCGAATAAGAAAGTGACCTCGCCAGCCCTTCATTTGCCCCTCATCTTTATGACTCAACATCTGTAGCATCATCGAAGCGTAGAGAAACAATGAGTTCTGTTCCTCTAACGTTCTCATCCAAGTTCTCCACCAGACCATAGCACTAAACATCCCTCGTCTTCTCCTTCCCTTGCTAACCTTCCCACGCGTACGTCATGCCAAAGCTTTATCAAGCCTTTTGAAATCGGTTCAACTAACCGCATCCCTTGTGTTGTGCAAAAAAGATCGAGGTTGGATGCAAGATTTGGTGATTTAGAATCGAAGTTTTATCAACTTCAAGCTGTCATAAAACCACTTTATGCTAATTGCTAACACTAAACCAATCCTGCCAGTTCGAATCCTCTAACCATGCTGGTACCAACTTTATCTCTTGACTTTCCTTCGGGTAGACTAAGGGACCTTCTCTTATTACGGGATGCTATCTTGTGGAAAGTCTGATGCCGCTAGAGGAGAGAGCATTTCTCGGACAATGAGATCTCTCGCTTTCCAGAACAGTAAGCTGTCTGGTAAACAAAACTCCCTTTCAATCAAGGATCTTAATGCTTTTTCGGTGAAAAAGGCTGCGTAGCCTATGCTTTGCAAGCCTATCACGCTCGACTGTCTTAAGCAGACAATTTATTCATGAGAAGGAGTTGTCACACCCAAGATAAGTCGATCCTTTTTGATTAGGACATAATGAATACAACTAAGTAAGACTGGTAGCCAGCCTTGACTTGAAATAAGAGTTAGTCCTGCTGGTAAACACGTTACACTTATTTTGCTCGATCCTGTAAAGGACTTTCCTAGAAAGAATAGTAGCAGCTGGCAAGGCTTGAAAAGAAAGGAACTACTGCTACACTGGCAACTACACTTGGAGTGTTAGAATAGGAACTATATCACAAACGTGTTATTCCTTCGCTTCTTTGCTTGGCTTTCGGCTAGCTTTCTTCATAGATGTGATAAAGGCTTCCACCGATCAGACGATTTTCACGTCTTCGAACTTCTATATTCAGAATGTGGAAGAAAATAGACTCAAGAAAAAGACTAACTAAGAAGAATGGTCCCTTCTTAGCCCTCCTTTTCCTTCCCGGGCTTTCCATGTGGGGCCCGGTACGCGAAGGCTTCTCCTCTTCTCTTGTAGTGAATCGCGCGCTGGGACTGACCTTTTGTATGGAGCTGGAGAGAAAACTCATTGCCGAAGACCTGACTAAGGAATTTAGCTACTCGAACGAATGCCCTCATTGAATGTTCGAACTCCGACATAGAGGCGATCCTTCACCTATTGGGCAAGTCTTCTAGTTGCGTAAGAGTCTCATTTTGGCGGGAGCCCTTTCTCTTTCTCCGTATGCCTTCTTTCTCCTTCCATTGGTAAGCATTACTCCTAATCAGGTAGGGGCCTTTTGGAATGAGCTTGCGCAGTCCCGCCTTCATAACCCTAGGTGACTCATTGGCCTGCAAGCTGGAGCACAACATGCGATTTCCAGGTGTGGAAAAAGTCCTTTTTTGCTATGGTAAGCGCGACTCCTGGGAGCCTTTACTCATGAATTTCCCTTTCAGGGAGAAAAGAAGAGATAAACTCCCGTAACTCTTTCGATGGGCCTCTTCGGGCGAGATCAACAAGACGTAGGAAATATAGTTCGTAGCTTTTGATTTGTATCATCGTCGAGGTACCAAGTCTCGAGCTTTTGCTACATCAAAGTAGATTTTATACTCAGTCAGATTGAGAATCTGAAAGAGAAATTCCTGAAACTTTACTTTCCTTGGATCTCCACTATCCTATTAGAAAAGGGATGAAGGTGGATTCCTACCTGGAAGTCTCTTCCAAACAGTGATAAGTCAGTATTAGGAGTGAAGGCGGAGTCTAACGTATTCAGTTCTCTTAAATACGAGATCGCTTCTTTTGCTCATAATATTCACCTCTCGATGGAAGTTCTCTGCGAGTCCTAGTATAATGTTTGTCAAGAGGACCTTATGGCCTCTTTATATAGCATATAATACCAAGGCTGCAAATGAAGATCTCGATTATTATGAAAAGTGGGTTAGACCTATCTTTGCATCGGTCGCCACAGCCTTTGAAGGAGAATTCCTTCATGATGGCAAACGTAAGATCGCTCATCTTCGTCCAGGTAAGAGTCCAATGCTAGATTTATAATGTAAAATAGGATATATCCTAAGGAGGAAAGAAGCATAGCGTCTTATCGTTCATGCCTTATAGCTAATGGCGAACTCAAGTTTAAGCAAGTCCTGTCTACGCTCAATTTTGCTCTCAAAGAATCAATAGCTATTGTGAGCTCGCCCTTGATTATGATTATTAAATCTTACGCTTAGGCACGAAAGAGAAAAGGCTATTAGTCCAAGCAAGTTGCCCTGAGGGAACAACACCCTACTATGAATAACAACAGTTCCTAGCCTGGGCATCATATCATCACTTTTATATTAGATACGCTATTTATTCATATGAATTAGTCATAACACCACAATCCAACAGACCTTCCCCACTAGACTGGAGTAGCGAGAAGAGAAGCCTACCTAGAACAGAAAAAGCAAAGTAAAAGACAGAAGAAAGGGGCCGAGGAAGAACATGAGATCATGGAGTTGGAATAACATTCTCAGTCATCAAGAACTATTCTTCCATACTGTCCTATTGGGAAGAAAGACTGTAGGACTGTAGCCATCTTCGAGTCCGGGAGCCACAAAAAGAAAGGAAAGGGATGAGATAGGACAAGCTAAGTCTACAGCAGAGTAGAATGAAACCTTGAAGGCCATGAATAATCGCCATGAACTAAGCTCAGTAAGCAGTAAACAATGAATGTCTGTCAGTAAGAACGCATTTAGCGATGGGAAAGATTCAATAGATAGAGTAACAAAGGGAGTTGAAGTGATCCCAGTCCCAACAGGGTAAGAATAATGGAATTCGACTAGTTCAGTTCAGTTAGAAATACAATCAGCCTTAGCTAAGAAAGTGAATATCCTGCTGTTTCAAACCAATCTTACTCGAGAACTAGTTATGTTAGCCGGAAGTACGGTCAGTTTTAAGCGCATAGACTCTCTTTTTTTCCATCATCTCATTCCTTAGACTTGACTATAGGAATCTCACTATCAGGAAGTCAGTGTGCACTAAATCCTAGAGGGAAACCCTTGAATATCTTTGTTCAACTGTACCTGTGCTTTTCAAAGTATTCAATTCAATAAGCCAGGAAACAAACCTTTCTATTCGGTCAAGTGGCCTTCCTCTTCTTTCAGTTCTAGTCGCATCTTCTGACCTATTCCCTAAGGTCGGAGCTAGTAATTCCAACTAAAGGAATTCAACAACTAGGGGCATCCCAATTGTTAGCTTCCCTTCGATCCTCATACCATACTGAGCTGCCTAGCTCCAAGACATGTAGTTGAGACTATTACTAACCTCCTAGCCTATGGGTAGCTAGCCTTGGGTGACGAAGGAAAAATCATCGAATGTTAGAATGAAGAATTCCTTTTGGGAGATTCCTCATTTAAGGAGTTTGAGAATAGGGTGATCGGATCGTTCCAATGAGGAATTCATGCCCATCGAGTTGAGTGGAGATTCTAAAGGAAAGGGTAAAGGTAATGGCACCACTACTGCTTTCTATCATCCTGGTCATTTTGGTTATTTATTGATAGAACGTAAGAAGACTTCTTATTGATCCGATCATTTTTTGGTTTCGGGAACCTGAGTATGAGGATTAGCTTACTAAGAAAGCCTATAATATAAGTGGCTGGCACCCTTTGTGTCTAAGTTGGATTGGGTTAGAGGATATGGAAAGGTATCTTATTATATTATCTGAAAAGAAAAGAGACTTCAACCCTTAGCTTCACTTTAGGGGTTTCCCAGTCTCAAGGCAAAGGAAATGCCGTAAGCAAGAAAGACGATCGGGACGGATTACAAACATGAAAGAACGTACCCACGCTCTACGATAACAACTGACCGACTGGACGAGAGACGTAGTCCGCCCGGAACGTAAGCAACTACTGGAACTCAAAGCACCCTCACACCTGACTCTGATTCAAGAACAAAAGAAAATGCGCCAAGCGAGAGCTTTGACATCACTCGTGACTCAGGAAGGGGCTTGCACAACCAATAAAGGGCAAAGGAGGCTCGATGTAATTGAGGAATTCTAGCGGAAGAAACTACAAAAACGTTGGTTGGGCCCCAAGGTACCTCTCATATGAGAATACAGCGGGAAGGAAAGCAAGGGGTCAGAAGAAGGTAGGTCAGCAGAGATGCTCCCTAGCTAAACCATTGACCAAGCACATGACTGACAAGGAGCCTAGCCCCTAACCAAAAGAACAGATGCGCGAGCCACTCGATTATATACGATATCGGAATAAAGGGATTGAGAACAAGCAGAGATTCCATATTTCATTTTTTATGAAAAAGAAGCTGCTTGCCCAAGAGGGAGAGGTGGGAAAGTAAGTTACTTATTCAATGCTGAGAGAAGGCGAGTGCCATCGATTTCGCTGTTGATGGCGTAACCGCTCTTTATTTAAGAGCATTTTCAAAGAGAGGCAAGGAAGAACTCCGTTCTCCCACCTTTTATAAAACCCGAAATTCGAACGTTGCTCAAGCCCAAGGCTTTGAAAGACCAGGCGCAAGGGCGTTAAGCGTGCCAATGAGTTAGCTGCTGTCGGAAAAAGCGCAATAGCCATAGAGTAAATCCCTAGACCCGGTTCAAATGATTTGATCCAAAGTGTCATCACAAGAAAAATCTCGTGCCACTTAAAACAATATACATTGCCTCGTGTTAGCCGAACTGGGATCGGTAGAAGGAAAAAGTAATTTAAGCCCAGAAAATCCGTCATTAAATGATGAACCTAAGCTTGCGGCTTCCTTATTTGCTCGAACTTCTAGCATTAGATATCCACGAGCAGAAGAGAATTCCCAACACGGGAGAGGTGAGGTTTGGATTGCAGCTAGCTAGAGAGGTTTTTGTCTAGAGAATCTTTCTTTTTCTTGAGTTATAGAAAGCTTAGTGAAGTCATACCTTTAGGATTTGTTTCCCTGAAGTAAAGCTAGATGTCTTGCTATGGCTTTGGTAAGCTCGAACTCTTATTAGAGCTAGATAGTTTCTTTGTTGCTTTTTGGATTTGAGATATCCACCCTGAGGGCACCAGTTGCTAGAGTTGTTCTTTAGTTAAGAGTTGCTGAGTTAAGTCAGCCCGAGGAATGGTATGAATCGGCTTTTTCTAGCCGGGATATCCTCTCTCCCCTTTCCCTTGCATCTCTAGCCTAAACCCTATCCTTGGCATTAGTAGCCGAGTCCTTCATCCCTGTCGACTTAGGTAACCTTCTATCCCTTTGATCTAGGGCTATAGACCCAAAGCCCCTACTTTGTTGGTTGATATTCCTCTCCCTAAGGTAGGAGCACTACTTAAAAGAAGAGAGTACTTATGCATTGGCACCAGCCGCTGACTGACTCTCTCCTTATCGGTGAGAATGAACCTCGAACCTTTCCTTGAGATCGAGCATTCCATCCCCTTGACCTCCCCCTCCAACCTATTGAGAGCCTCCCTTAGTTGAATTCTCAGAACGTAACCCTCAGCCAGTAGCTCCACTCTATTAAGAGACTCCACCCACTGATGCTACGACGTAAGGTGAAGTTCTAATAGGATAAGTTGAGCTAACAGCCTTGAATAGAAAACCAAGAGAAGGGGCACATTATGCGACACAAACTCGTTAAGTAAGAAGATGGGCCCACTGCTTTTTTTATGCTTTTTAACTACTGAAAGGGACACAGTTGATCACTCATAGAGCACAGAATCCGGATCGGGGGAGAGAGTCCTTTAAGTAAAAGAAAAGTAGAATCCAATAGGTCTAGTTAGCGCTCTAACCTCACTCACAAGCAGGAAAGCTACAAACACCCTCTTCCGACGGTCGAGCAGCCTGAGAAAGATAGAAGCAAATCCTTTCCCTCTTACTTGCCTTTCATCTTACGCTACTTCCGTCTTACTTGCCTTGGTCAAGTCATCTCTTCTATAAAAGCCATTCTCCCATACCAGCTAAGTTAGTAATTTCTTGCTCGTCTTTGGGGACCCCTGGATAACTTGATTTAGACATTCGGGAAAATCACATAAGGAAATCCCCTATTTAAAGATCTTTATAGGGAGAATCGGCCATAACGACAACTAAAGATGGGTGTCTTTTGGTTTATTTCGAAGCTGTAAGATAAGAAAACTTCCTCCGCCCCTGGTGAACGAATAGGATTTAGCGGCATCGTTTCCTGGTCGTGTTAACACTCTTTCTTCAGAGGTCGAGCTGCTTCTTATCATAAATAATCCCCCACCCATAAATGGATTATCACAAGGCCCATCTCATTATTTCTCTAGAATTAAGTAAGTACCCCGCACGATGCTCAATGAAGTACCAATCGGCTCCTAACGGCTTGAACCTTTCTCGAGCTATAGCTAGAGAGTTTAAGACCTCAAACTCCGTTTATTACTATAACTTCACACGAGAGACCCCAGATGGAATGTACAATGTAGGATGTTCGAAACCATGTTTTGGCCTTTTCCTGGCGAATGTGAGCTCAATTACATCGAACCTCTCCCTTAGTCTTAGTAAAGACTAAGCTCTTTAACCCTTAGCACAAGTATGTACCTAATTGTGTTGCGGTATCTGGGCACTCTTCTTTCGAAATGTAAGAAGTGGCTGCAGTTCAAGAAGACAGGTTCGGATAAGATGGCATCTTAAAGTATAAGGCAAAGGGACTACGAAAGAGTGTATCCAGAAGGGGCTTTGAATGGTATTCATAGACAAACAGGAAATCCTATATAGATAGATGTTGGTATCTGGTATTCCCATATTGGGAGCGGGGACCAAGAATAAGAGGGGTCCCATTCCTTTCTTTCTTGCTTTGTATGAGGGGAATGGAGAATCGGTTGGAGAACCATGGGCCTAAGACTTAACCTTTTGAGGAGTCTAGGTTAGTGCATTTTCCTTTGGTTTAGTTGTTGGAAGTGCTTTCACGCAAGCATTCACAATTTTCGCCTTCTATTCGCTTTTCTTCTATGGTTCGTGGCGAGTGAATGGCAAGTCTATCACCATTTGTGTATTCCCTCTCTCCCTATTGTATTGGTCCATCAGGTAGAGTGTAACTGGCCCCTATGGGAACCCCAGGACTACTTTGATTTACCCTTTAGGTGTAATGGCTTTTCTGAGAGTTAGTTATTATCAGTTTCCCACCCTCTCTCAAGGTCTCCCTTCACTCGACTCTATCTTCATCCCCCCGGTCAAAGGAATCAGACTGATTAGTGGAGGTGTGGGGAGGGAATGGGGAGAAGGCAGAATCGAATGTCCTTCCTTCTTTCGATGATCAAACCTAAGAAAGGCAGGCATTCCGATCAAGGACAAATTCCCCCAGAAAGGTTAGAGCCTTAGTTACCCGCAGGTCATAAGTTGGTAATCAGTGGAAGAGCAAGAACTGAAGGCTTGGCTTTCCGGGCTAACCTCAGATTCTAGGTCAATAAGTGAGACAGAGGTTACTGCGGAAAGGCGAGAAAGCTAGTCCAAAAAAAAAGTCCATTTAATTCTGCATTCCTTTACTTGGAAGACTAAACCCGCGCTTTACCTAGGGCTAAAAGTAAGGACTTCACTTCACATCCGAGCAAAGATTGGAACAAGTCAAGCGGAATGCTGGCTTAACTCTTCCTTCCCCTTTCCCCACAGGCTTCAGGGAGTGCCGGCTCTGTACTCTGTTCGGACCATAAGACTTGCAACACTGACTTATCGAAAAGACTGACTACTTTCCTACTTCTGCCTCTACTAGTATAGTAAAGGGGCTTGAGCCTTACAACAAGCTTGACTAAAAAGGCTTGTTTGATCTATGATACGCTTGAACTGAACTATCAGTCCTAGAAAGACCCCGCTTACCGTGACGGAAGAAAGATGGAAAAGCTACTCTCTAAGCCAAGCTTCCCCTTTATCCCAAGTGCACTGACTAGTTGCCCTACCTTCTGTCTTTGTATTTCCCTAAGCCAACTTAGACAAAAAAGAATGAAGCAAGGAGTGAAGCAACTTAGTACATAGTTGTGCTATAGCAGAAGTCATTCCCTGTCTTCTAGGTAAGAAAGAAGCTCAACTGAGACCCTATTCTTTCTCTTCTCTCGTAAGGTTTCCGTAAGGAACCACCAGTCACTTAGTCAAATAATGACTTTAATTTGAGTAGATCCCTTTTACGTCGATTCTTCGACTTTCCCTTGAATTTGCGTTCTAAATTGTACACAGAAGGTCTAACTCCATACCGTTGAATGCGTGTGGTCAACTGTGAGGAGACTGACATTCATGGTTAAGGTTCTCAACCAACAAGATAGGGCGGTCTCGTCTTACTAACTAACAGGAATGGTACGGAACAACAATCACTATTTATAAATTCACCACATATATAATATTATAGGAACAAGGAGTAGGGAAGACCGAACACCAAATGTGTGACAATTCCGTGACTGCTTAAATGTTCAGGATGTGCGAGCAAATGAACTAATCAGGGAAAGTTCTGGAATACTCTGGCAAATGGAGTGGATCGCTTGTAACGACTGAAAGACAAGGAATGAAACTACTATTAATTAATGAAAACCGCCTTTACCTTCACCCTACCAGCTTTTGTGTAACCAGACCAGACCTCTTTCCTTGCTTGGCACGAATCTTTTACAAAATCAAGCAATGTATCATCGGCTTTGAATTCGCGATAAACCTTAGCCTCGGTTGACAACTTCAAACGATCGGTTCGAGTCTGCTGCCGCAATTGGGAATTTATTGGATAAGGGGGGTCGTTCGTAGGCTAGGCTTCATCTATCTTGAAGAATTGGACATGGTCGACTTTCGTGTGTTTGCTATAGGAATCTATATATCAATATACGCCCTTTGACGCCTATGAGTGGTTGGCCTGTGTCTTATGACTTTTACCTTTGAGAACTTTCCTTACTAACTAGATCTGGTGCCCTAAGTGTGGACTCTTTCTATAATACGGGGGATATTCTCATATGAAAACAAAAAGACTAAGAATCTTTAACAGTCGGATAAACCTCGAAACAATTTAGCGTATACAGGGAATAGCCAGAGGAAGACTTACTTCATATTACTTAATAGGAAAAGAAGGGCTTCAATAGCTTTAGCTGTGAAAACTCTTGGTCTTGGAGCATCAGTTCACTCAAGATCGGCAAGACAGAGAACTACTAGGTTTGTGCTAGAAAAGCGTCTTGCGTGACGATCAAGGGAAGAAAGAACAACTATGGAATATGATAGGTATCGGTATTGAACAGAAGGAAGTCGATACAAGCAGAATGACTAACTTCAGTTTCATCACTCGGGCCGTTGTAGTTGCATTCCAGGGGTAAGCCTTCCCAAGTGCAGTCCTACGATAAGCTTATGTTGATCCAGCCGAGCTTTCTGTCGAAAGATCAATCCAATAGGTATGATCCATAGGTGGTAATAGTTTAGTTCCCTTCCCGCCAATGGGAGATCCAGTGCTTTTACCAATTTAAATGATTAATAGAAAGTCTTTTGGACCTAACTGCCTAGCTCTGTAACCTGGCAAAGAGGACTAACTCTGTTTTTTTGCCTGAGAGTTCTTCTCCATTCGATCGAGTTGGAGGGGTTTTCTATCTAATATGAGAGAGAATTAGAGCTGCTAGTTTCTTTCCTAAGGCCCTAAGACTCAAAAAAGTCTGACTTATTCCCTTCTTACATCCACTTGCAGTGAGAAATTGCCTGCCCTATAGTTGAAGAAAAAAAGGCTAATCCCTCTAGTCTAGCTCATAGCCAACTCTCATCCCCCGGCGCTCATAGTTCTTGCTTTCATCCGAGGGTAGAAGCCTTAGGGAGGATTTCATTAACATCCCTACGCTTTAGGGACTGATTTAGGAGTCATTTCTTTCCATTGATCGGATAGGCGAGAGTGAGAGTTTCGCTCTTCTTTATGGAAGAGAGCGACTTTCGGTTCCTGTTATTGGTATCGACCTACTTCGTTAGTGCCGAATGGTCAAATTGGTATGAACATTTTGAAGCTATTTCATCTGGAGGGAATTTTTTATAAAAAGCCTTAACTTAAGGGTTCTCCAAGGTGCCTGTTTGAAGCATATCAATATATGGGTGCCTGGTGAATCCACACGAGTCAGCCTCAGAATGCCCTTCGTGCCTTAAAAGTTAGTTCAAGGGCTTTGATAGGGAAATGCACGCACTTGTTTTTGTTTCAGATGCGATCAAAAAGCCTTTTTTTTCAAGCGTAGAGACTACATATGCTCAAGTCGATTTAGTAGCAGGAGCAGCTCTAGCTTTACCAGTTTGTTCAAATTGCTAGTCCGAATCAAGGGCCAAAGCTCAAACTCACGATTTAACAGAAGCTGTTCGACTGAAATGCGGATCTCCTGTGACTCGACTAAAAAAGAATGGGCGCACTCTGCCCCCCAGCAAAGGACTTCGTTGGAGCAAAATTCAACCACTCAATGCGACCTGTCATATTCGAACTGACATAGGCAAAAAGGACCAAGACCGATCTAAAAAGAAAAGGAATCGCTTTGGTAACGCAGTTTGGTTAGCGGGTGGGCCGCCTTCCTACATCTGCGAGTGGGTAAGTAAAGTAAGTGTATTTGCTACTCACCTAGATCTACCCTCATATTTGAGAATATTTCATAAAACCCGTGTATAGGGGGTACTTTTTCGAAAACCCTTCTTTATAATTAAAATTTCTTTTAAGTACCCCTTGTAAGAATTATCTCCCCTGACATTGTTTTGTTCTCAATCGATCTTGGTGAGAGAAAGGGATCTCTTGGTTAGGCATCGGCCGATGCAGATGCGAGGGAATCGGCTCCCTAAAAGGATCTAACTAATGCTAGAATAAAAAGCTTATTAATCAGTATGTCTCCGCCGTGGGCATAGTTTAGCTGTACGTCTTTGGTTTCCCTTTGCCTCTCATCTCACACTCTGAGTAAGGCATCTATTTGAAGGACAAGCGGATCCGCCCGGAGCGCGAGCGGAAGCGAGAAAGTCGAGAAAGTGCGTAAATTTAAATCAAATTCAAAATACGCAAATCCCAAGGGGTGTACCCTTGGGTGCTCAACCGGGCGTTCGATGTAGGATGTGTAAATATTAAAACATATATTTAAACACATAGGGCATAGATATACAAATGAAATCAATCAAAGCGTAATAAACCGTTACCTTTGATTGTTTAGCGTATGCTCCCGGCTACTAGCGTTGTTCCTTCTCCGGAATGCTCACGAAATCCAAACGTATGAATTCTCCAAAGGTGATCCACACCACACCGGAAGAAACACACGTTCTTCTTGCTAGAAAAGAACAGGTTTAGGAAGGAATCGGTTTAAGAGAAGAACACTATGAATTAGTGTTCTCTTAAACTTACTTTGTTCTTCTTCTTGATTCAAAATCAAGTGAAGAACACAAGTGTAAGAGAGAGAGGGAGCACGAAAATTGAGAGAGAGGAGAGGATTTTTGTCTTCTCTTTTTCCTAGAAAAAGATGAATAATGAATCACTTATGCTAGGTATTGTATATTTCTAATATATATACATAATTAATGTGATTATTGGAATGTGTCTAGGTTCATCCAAGGATGTCTAGATTCATTCCAATCAATCACCATCAATTCTTCAATCAAGCCTACCAAAATTTATGGTATGATCAAATCATACCAAAAGGGAAGAGCTTGATTGGAGTTGATTTTGTCTCTTTCCAAAAGAGACAAGTCAACATACCACCTAGCATGAAACATGGCTGATTTTGCTTCCTCCAAGGGAGCATGTCGGCCATATTTAATTAAGGGAAGAAGTCCAACTTCTTCCTATTCCAAATTAGGAATTATTTCTCCTCTCGGGTATAATTTAACGGACCGGGTTTTATCGTAATCCAATTACGACGATCCCAATATTAAATCCAATTTAATGTCCGCTTAAATTATTCCCGTTGATCTTTTAATCCAATTAAAAAGATCCAACGTCTCAACATCTCAACTTTCCATATTTAATCGAAAATCCAATTTACCGATTAAATGAAAGCCCGATACAATATCGGCCCGTCCATCCAATGGACTTTCCCTTAAGTAATCCAATTACTTATTTTATCCTTCGAGATTGACTCCAAGTTGATCTCTCAACCTCCTCGGTGATTTGTGTGTGACCTTTAGGTTCACCCTCAGCTAGACTTGGGCCCGTGTCCCACAAGGGCCCGTTACCATGGGTGGCCGTCTAGCAACGGTCCATGGCACTAGAGACTAGGTGAATTGGCGTGAACATTTAGGCGCCGATTCCGTACGGGTACGATCCTTCCGTCTACCGTCTCCCGGCCTTAGTCTAGGGTATGGAATTGGGCGTCGGTTCCCATCCTTGACTAGGCATCTATGCTTAATACTCGAGACCACGTATGCTTCATTGCGTCGACACAGGAAACCATTCCCTGTTCGACCAACCACTGTGGCCACAGCTTCAAACAGCATGAACGTGTCTCCGAGTGCATAGGAGATACCTCTGTCACATACTGACAGGGGACGGATCCTCTTCTTGGAATCCACCGTCCTCGCTACACATTCCGACTGCAGTGGACAAGGCTTATAATGATCATCTTACAGAATGATCACCTCTCGCCAGATCCAAGATACAGCCGTCCTGTGCACGTGACTGCCATGATTCCTCAAGTCTGAGGATTACTCCCGTACTATCGGAACCGGGGAATCCAATCATACCGACCAAGCCTCCAAGGCTTCCATATGATGATCCCCGCGAGTCAGTCCAGTCGGCTCGACCCCAGTCGACCAACCCATCAAGACCGTGTAGGCGTCCCACGCCTGTCGCCGATGAAACATGGCACTCATCCAATGAACACGACTCTTGATGCAAGTCTCAATAGGACTCTCAATGCCCTGTCTCGAGGTCCTCGACTTGGAACGTTTCAGACCCAACTCTTAATCAGTTGGTTTCATGACCACCACCATCCAATGCGTGGCCCAACTGCACGAGTTGTTATCCATGGTCTGTGGGCTTTGTTGCGATATAAGTTAAAAACCGTTTTAACAAATGTAAAGTGAGCACAACAAAGTAGGTACCAATAGTGACGAACACTCACTTTATTCATCACATAATAATATTACAATTACATCGAGTTGTATAATAGGTTACAAATCGCCAAACCTATTGGCTTTTTGGTCACCTATTCTAACAATCTCCCACTTGACCTAAAGCCAATCACCCATTGACCTCGAACCTCTTATTCAGATGGTGAGTATGGGCAACTTGCGACATGGGCTTAGCAAGTGGATCCGCTATGTTTTCTGCGGAGCTGACTCGGTCCAACCGAACGTCACTCCTGCTATCCATCTCTCTAAGTAGATGGTAGCGTCTAAGAATATGCTTGGATCGTGATGAGATCTCAGTTCCTTTGCTAGCGCTATCGCCCCGTTGTTATCATGAAAGATAATTACAGGCTTAGCAATGCTAGGTACTACATCCAACCTTTGGATGTAGCTCATCAACCAAACCACTCCTTAGCAGCTTCCAAAGCCGCTATGTATTCAAAACTCTATGGTGGAGTCCGTCGTGGTAGCCTACTTGGAACCCTTCCAAGTAACCACGCCACCATTAAGTCTGAATACAAAACCATACTGAGACTTGGCATCATCGTCATCCGACTGGAAGCTAGCGTCGCTATAGCCTTCCAGTATCAACTCTCCACCGCCGTAGATCAAGAACATATCCTTAGTCCTATTCAGGTACTTCAGGGTAGTCTTGACTGCACTCAAGCGAAAGCCACATCAGGTCTAGTGCATTGAACAGCATACTGTATGCTGCCTACGGCTGAAGCATAGGGGATGTCCAACATCCGTTTAAGCTCCTCATCAGTCTTAGGAGACTGCTTCTTGGATAACTTAATTCCATGCCTCATTGGAAGGAATCCTCGTTTTGAGTTCTCCATCTTGAATCTCTTCAAGACTTTCTCAATGTACGAGGACTGGGCCATTCCTAACATCCTTTTAGATCTATCCCTGTAGATCTTGATGCCAAGGATGTAGGATGCCTCGCCCATATCCTTCATGGAGAATTGCATTGACAGCCAAGCTTTAGTGGTACTCAACATCTTAGCATCATTCCCAATGAGCAAGATGTCATCCACGTAAAGCACCAGAAACGCAACTGAGCTCCCACTGATCTTCTTGTATACATAAGGATCGGACTCGTTCTTGATGAAATCATATCCCCGTATGACTTCATCCAAACGTATGTTCCAGCTTCGGGTTTAACCCTTTTTGGTGGATCTGCTAGGGTCCAAACCTTGTTTGTACCCATCGAGTCCATCTCGGATTTCATGGCCTCAAGCCACTTGTCCGAATCGATGTCCGACATCGCTTCTCCGTACGTCTTTGGATCATTATCCAACTGACTGGTCAGACCCAGAAATCCATACCTATCAGGTACATGGGATACTCTGGCCGACCTACGGAGGACTGGAACAATATCAGTGGGAACCGCTGGCTCAGATGTCACTGCCGCCTCATGGGGTACCTCACTTGATTCCTCAAGGAGTACCTCATCGCGTCGACTATCCGATGGAAAACCTTTTTCCAAGAACACTGCGTTTCGCGAGACAAAAACCTTTTGCTCGGAGGGATCATAGAAATAATACCCCGCAGTTTCTTTCGGGTAGCCGATAAACCTGCATAAACTAGATCTCGAGTCCAGTTTATCTCCCACTAATCTCTTGACATATGCGGGGCAACCCCACACTTTCAAGTATTTGTAAGAGGCAGGCTTGCCATGCCATATCTCATATGGTGTCTGGGATACCCTTTTAGATGGCGCCAAGTTCAAAACTTTGGCCGCCGTCTCAAAGAGCGTATCCCCAGAAGGAAAGGGGTAGTTCGGTAAAACTCATCATGGATCGGACCATGTCCAACAAGGTCCGATTCCTCCTTTCAGACACACCGTTAAGTTGCGGTGTTCCAGGAGGGGTCCACTGAGAGAGAATCCCATTCTCTTTTAGATAATCAGTAAACTCACCACTCAAATACTCTCTACCTCGGTCCGACCGAATGGCTTTGATCTTTCGACCGGTTTGGTTCTCTACTTCAAGTCTGTATTCCTTAAACCTTCCAAAGGCTTCAGACTTGTACCTCATCAGGTAAACATAACCATACCGTGAGTGATCATCGGTAAAGGTTATGAAGTACGAGTACCCACCTCTAGCCTGAGTACTTAGTGGACCACAGACATCTGTATGGATCAAATCCAACAGACCACTGGCCAGCGTACTTTGTCCAACAAAGGGTTTCTTGGTCATCTTTCCCTTTAGACAGGATTCGCAGGTCGGTAGGTTGTCCAAATCGTCTATTTCTAGACTCTTTGAGTCCACCAACCTTCTTATCCTATCTTTAGAGATATGACCTAACCTCGCATGCCATATCTGTGCGTTATTATGATCATCACGTTTTCGTTTGTGTTCTGCAGTCATAATCCAATTAGACTGTTGAAGTATGTACAGACCGTTGACCAATGTACCAAGCAAATGAGAAATACCATCTTTGATAATGAAAAAACCGTTTTTATTGATGGTAAATTCATATCCCTCCTTATCAAGGACCGGGATGGAAACAATGTTTTTAATCATGCTAGGTACATAGAAACAGTCGTTCAGTACAATCCTAACATGACTACTAATGGCTAACTCTAGTGATCCTACGGCCTCCGCAGCAACGGCCTTGCCATCGCCTAGCCTTAGGATCATCTCATCCTTGGTTAGCCTTCTGCTTCTTTGCAGTGCCTGCAAATCATTGCAGATGTGAGCACCACACCCGGTATCCAATACCCATGAAGCAGAATTAGTAATCATATTAACTTCAACCACAAACACACCTGGGTTGGAGAGGAGTTGTGGGCACTCCCTCTTCCAATGCCCTTTCCCTTGGCAATGCATGCAGACATCATTTGCCTTGGACCGCTGAGAACCACGGGCCTTTCCTTTCCCTTTGCTCGGTCCAACCGGAGCAACAGGGACGCCCGGAGCGTGAGCAGGGGCCGCAACCGTCTTCCCTTTGCCCTTCTTCCTCTTCCAGCGTCCGGCCCTCTTGCCATTCACCTTGGAGGTCGAAGCCTCTCCTATCAATACCGCCGGCGCCGACTTGTGGGTCGTTGCCTTGTATTGGACCAGCATGTTGATCAACTCATGAATAGACTTCTCAAGTCCGTTCATGTTGTAGTTTACAACAAACGGGTCATAGGATGGAGGGAGCGACTGGAGGATCACGTCAATGTACGTGTCATTGTTAAGCCCAGCTTTAAGGTCCTCGAGTTTCTCCACTAGGGAGAGCATCTTGACCCCATGACTCTGTACAGACGCTCCTTCAGCGAGCTTGGTGCCAAAGAATGCTTTTGTGGCGGCATATCTAATATGCCTATCCGGAACCGCATAAACCTCGTTCATGCGGAGCATTATGGCGGAGACGTTGTCCAGCCTCTCATACTACTTCTGGATGTCGTTAGACATTGAAGCCAGTATGATACTGCGTACTTTCCGGTTGTCCTCATGCCATTTCTCGAACGTCAAACGTTCTTCAGGCGTGGACCCCTCCGGTAAGTTGCTCGGTGGCGGCTCGTCCAAGACGTAGCCTTGGTTCTCGAAACCGAGGACAATCCTCAGGTTTCTCAGCCAGTCCGAGTAGTTCGTTCCGTTGAATTTGTTAGTCTCAAGAATCATGGTTAACGGGTTCTTAGACATATCTACATTAATGAAAATGTAAAGCAGAAATTAGCAGATGATGGTAATATTATTGTTCAAGTTGAAGACTTGGTCTTTTAGTCTTTAACCCTCCCACTATTTATACGAAAGTCCGCCACTCTCAAGCGGAGTTTCGGGAAACCATTTCCTAGTGGGCTTGGGATCCACAAGCGTAATCTCCATGCCCCGCTTTTACGATTCACATGAAGAAGACCTCGTGGGAGATATCCAATATCATTCTCATCCAATGAGATTCCCAAGATATTTTGCCTCACCTATTCGCATGGCTCCGAGGACTCCAAGCGAACCATGTTACTCAGTGTTGGGCCCGACCCATCAACCAAATCATGCCTCAAACTGTCGCCCCCCACGACTCGTGAGACAGGGAAACAGCGAGCGCAGTCTTTTTGTTCACAACAATAGTGCAGCTTTCCCCTAGTCCAAGTGTGCCACGACTCGTGAGACCACACTTGGGTAGTGGTAGCTTCCTCACCACATTGCTGTGGATGGAAGGCTCGGACAGACCAAAATACCATTTTGATCCAAGTCCGTTATGGGCCTAATATTTAATTTGGTCCAACCAAATGAGAGTTTGTGTGTGACCGAGACCTCATCACATTATTGTGTTTTAGCATGCATAAATATCCAATATTTAAAGCGATAAATAAATACGCCGCATGCAGAAAAACATAACATACCCCTGTTAGGATGATCACAAGCCCAACCTATGCGACCCACTGAGCCCGCAGTGAGTCTATGGTCTGTCTAGGGTGGTCCTAAATTATTACAATAGTAATATACCCATTGTCATTCCAATGGGCCTTGTAGTGCTCTTGTTTCACGCCTTGATGCTCCTCCTTGGGGTCTCCGACTCCAATTGCTTGTTAAAATTGAAACCTCACCAATCCTATCTACTCTCATTACAACTGAAATTAATACATTGGTAATAAGGAAAACAAGCCTTAACATCATGAGGCTGAAAATATGGGAGATGATAGTCCCAAAAACAAGAGGCACGCAGGCCCCACCCAACAGAAAATAAATAAACATTCATTCATCCATACACAAGGTCTAGGGCTTTGTGATCATCCCATGTTGATTCCATCAACTCACATAACATAATTATTCCAAATAATCATGCATAAATAACCAATGGATATTCCAAATATCCAAGTGATGTCCAACATCACAAAAGCATAAATATACAAATAATATGCAAAATTCAAATTTTAAATTTAATGGACATTTTAAACAATGCATCCAATGCATGTATTAATCACAAATTAATTAAGCAAATTTAATTCAAGGAATAATCCAATTATTCCAAAATCAAAAATGCAAAATTAACATATTTTCAGAATATTGTGCAGAAAATACAGAAAATCGAATTTTCCGGAAAAAGTCGAAAAACGGCACAAAACGGCCCAGCCGTTGTGCTGGCCGGCCGCCCGCGCGCACAGGGCAGCGCGCGCGCGCGCAGGCAGCAAGCCTGCGCGCCCTGCGCGCGCGCGCGCTGTGCCGCGCGCTGGCCCTCGGCCAGCAGCGGCCGGCTGCGCACAGCGCGCGCTGGCCGAAGCCCAGCGCGCGCAGGCGCCCGCCTGCGCGCGGCCACTGCCGACCCGACCAAATTTTTTTTTTTTTTTTTTTGTTTTTTCAAAACTGTTTCAGCACAATAAAATTAATATTATTCTGAAAATAAGCATGCCATTTTAGATCCAATCTAACAAAATTAAGCATGCCAAAAGTCCATTAAATCCAAAACAATTGAATCATCATATTATTCACATATTTATGTAATCTAACATGCCAATAAAGCCGCTTAAAAAGCAAGTAGATCATGCCAAAACACATAGATCTATGCCCCTTACATCGAACCGGGCTCTGATACCACTTGAAGGACAAGCGGATCCGCCCGGTAGCGCGAGCGGAAGCGATAAAGTCGAGAAAGTGCGTAAATTTAAATCAAATTCAAAATACGCAAATCCCAAGGGGTGTACCCTTGGGTGCTCAACCGGGCGTTTCGATGTAGGATGTGTAAATATTAAAACATATATTTAAAACACATAGGGCATAGATATACAAATGAAATCAATCAAAGCGTAATAAACCGTTACCTTTGATTGTTTAGCGTATGCTCCCGGCTACTAGCGTTGTTCCTTCTCCGGAATGCTCACGAAATCCAAACGTATGAATTCTCCAAAGGTGATCCACACCACACCGGAAGAAACACACGTTCTTCTTGCTAGAAAAGAACAGGTTTAGGAAGGAATCGGTTTAAGAGAAGAACACTATGAATTAGTGTTCTCTTAAACTTACTTTGTTCTTCTTCTTGATTCAAAATCAAGTGAAGAACACAAGTGTAAGAGAGAGAGGGAGCACGAAAATTGAGAGAGAGGAGAGGATTTTTGTCTTCTCTTTTTCCTAGAAAAAAGATGAATAATGAATCACTTATGCTAGGTATTGTATATTCTAATATATATACATAATTAATGTGATTATTGGAATGTGTCTAGGTTCATCCAAGGATGTCTAGATTCATTCCAATCAATCACCATCAATTCTTCAATCAAGCCTACCAAAATTTATGGTATGATCAAATCATACCAAAAGGGAAGAGCTTGATTGGAGTTGATTTGTCTCTTTCCAAAAGAGACAAGTCAACATACCACCTAGCATGAAACATGGCTGATTTTGCTTCCTCCAAGGGAGCATGTCGGCCATATTTAATTAAGGGAAGAAGTCCAACTTCTTCCTATTCCAAATTAGGAATTATTTCTCCTCTCGGGTATAATTTAACGGACCGGGTTTTATCGTAATCCAATTACGACGATCCCAATATTAAATCCAATTTAATGTCCGCTTAAATTATTCCCGTTGATCTTTTAATCCAATTAAAAGATCCAACGTCTCAACATCTCAACTTTCCATATTTAATCGAAAATCCAATTTACCGATTAAATGAAAGCCCGATACAATATCGGCCCGTCCATCCAATGGACTTTCCCTTAAGTAATCCAATTACTTATTTTATCCTTCGAGATTGACTCCAAGTTGATCTCTCAACCTCCTCGGTGATTTGTGTGTGACCCTTTAGGTTCACCCTCAGCTAGACTTGGGCCCGTGTCCCACAAGGGCCCGTTACCATGGGTGGCCGTCTAGCAACGGTCCATGGCACTAGAGACTAGGTGAATTGGCGTGAACATTTAGGCGCCGATTCCGTACGGGTACGATCCTTCCGTCTACCGTCTCCCGGCCTTAGTCTAGGGTATGGAATTGGGCGTCGGTTCCCATCCTTGACTAGGCATCTATGCTTAATACTCGAGACCACGTATGCTTCATTGCGTCGACACAGGAAACCATTCCCTGTTCGACCAACCACTGTGGCCACAGCTTCAAACAGCATGAACGTGTCTCCGTGTGCATAGGAGATACCTCTGTCACATACTGACAGGGGACGGATCCTCTTCTTGGAATCCACCGTCCTCGCTACACATTCCGACTGCACTGGACAAGGCTTATAATGATCATCTTACAGAATGATCACCTCTCGCCAGATCCAAGATACAGCCGTCCTGTGCACGTGACTGCCATGATTCCTCAAGTCTGAGGATTACTCCCGTACTATCGGAACCGGGGAATCCAATCATACCGACCAAGCCTCCAAGGCTTCCATATGATGATCCCCGCGAGTCAGTCCAGTCGGCTCGACCCCAGTCGACCAACCCATCAAGACCGTGTAGGCGTCCCACGCCTGTCGCCGATGAAACACGGCACTCATCCAATGAACACGACTCTTGATGCAAGTCTCAATAGGACTCTCAATGCCCTGTCTCGAGGTCCTCGACTTGGAACGTTTCAGACCCAACTCTTAATCAGTTGGTTTCATGACCACCATCCAATGCGTGGCCCAACTGCACGAGTTGTTATCCATGGTCTGTGGGCTTTGTTGCGATATAAGTTAAAAACCGTTTTAACAAATGTAAAGTGAGCACAACAAAGTAGGTACCAATAGTGACGAACACTCACTTTATTCATCACATAATAACATTACAATTACATCGAGTTGTATAATAGGTTACAAATCGCCAAACCTATTGGCTTTCTGGTCACCTATTCTAACACTATTCAACCTGAGATAGACTCTACGAAAGGCCCATCTTAATTCAATCCGAACCAAACCAAATAAGGGTGGCGGGGACTAATTAGACGCTCTCATGGCTTTAGCAGAATAACAGCAGTTGGTAATATCGGAAGGTGAAGGCTCTGATAGGTTGAGACCAGTTTACAGAGACCGGAACCCCTATTAGTAAAGTAAGCTTAGCCGACAAAAATTGAGAAAACCAAAGATCATGGACCTTTCTACGAACTTTCTTTCCCTGACGTTGGAGGTTCATTTTCAGTTTTTGAGGATTGAATTCCCTTGTGCCTTTCCTGCGGTAGGAGGTATATTTATATAAGAGAAAGGCTGCTTGGAGGTGTTCTTTGTCCCAGTCCTAAGAAAAAACGACTTGTTCAACATAAGAACAACAATCAGAGCTTGTCCCTTAATCAATGCCCTTCCTCCAAGACCACTTATTTCGCATCATAAGTAAATTTATGATTCAATTCTTCCTACCTCTTAAGGGTTTTACCTTAGTGCTGCGAGTGGTAAGGTAAACTTAAACTAAAACTTGTCTTCAAATACTCTGTTCCTTCCTCTCCGGAGGTACTTATATATAATATAAGTCTCATTTCTTTCTTCCCGGCAAATAGAATAGGACTTTTCCTGGTTGCTACTCGAGAATAGGCATTTGTTCACGAATCAACTGCTATAGAATCTGTGACAAAGTCTGTAGGAATAGGATTTTATTCCCAGAGACCGGGAGTTTCCTATAGGAAGAAAAGAAGGTCTATTCAGTTCGAAAGGGAGGGTCAGTCTACCTCTAGATGCGCATAAAAGCAGGCAAAGGTAAGTAAGCACTTTCATGTTAATGCCAGTAGGAATCGAATTGCATGTGTGAAGCATAGTGCCATTCCTTTCCTAAAGGGACTAAGCGCTAGGCATCGGCTACAATTTCATTGCCTTCCTTCTGGGGATGGGAGCTCTAGGAATACCATCTTGAAGAGATAAGGAAAGTCTCATCCCTTGGCTTGGGTATCACCAGTAGAGGTGCGTAACCTTTCAAACAGTAACCCGATACCATGCCTGCCTTATTCTAGACTGAAGAAGATTTCCGACATTCAACTCTTCGAACATCTCGATGAAAAGCCTGCCTTGAAGGAGGAAGTCTTACTGTAGGTAAGATCATTGGCTAGGGCTGAGTCTAGCTGTAGCGATTAAAGCAGAAGGCGGATGCGATGCGCGTGAACTCTAGATGGCTAGGCACTCTAAATGGTTAATGGATAAAAGTTGAAATTCAATAGAAAGGAGACTAGGTAGACAACGAGAGAGGGGTTAAAAGGACCAGCTCTCACAGAGACCAAGCTGAGACAGGGACTCGGGGAAAGATGGAATTCAATTCAAATTTCTGAGATTGGATGTTGTGTGGGAAATGGAGATTGATTCTACGATAGCAAGGGCGTAGGACGAACTTCTTGCTTTCATGAGTGACAGACCAGACAACTACCCGGGCTAAGCCAAGAGTTCGGTGGGAAGGGGATATCTAAAAGAAATCTAAGCCAGAACTCCGGGTGGGAAGAAAGTCATTTCTGGCTCTTTGACCGGTGCTATTGAATCTCTTTCCAGAAGGGCTAGTCTAAAGCTAAGGCTGCTAAGTCAATCCTAACTGCTAAAGTAGAACTGATAGTAGTAGCGCATCAACAAGTACCTTAGAGTTATATTTAACCTGAGCAGGAATTCTATTGCCATTGATTCTTTCAATCTAGTACAGGTTCTACATCTCACTCTGTCTGTAATTCTATACCTCTCATCGATATCAGTGTACTCTGTCTCATCGCGAGAAGAGGCTATCAGTGACTTTCTAGAGCCGTCTGTAACTAAAGATAGAATAAAATAAATGAAATGTTCAGTTCGTCTGTACTCTGTAGTTAATAAAATAGTTGCTATTTTGTTTCAATTGCTTGTTCTTTCGAGTTCCTTCGGTACCAGTCCTTCATTCTATATATGCTATTTCAATGAATCTGTATCAGTTCATAGACCGGCAACACTTAAGCTTGAGTTCATTCACCGGAGAGTAAGATAAAATTAGAATATCCTTTATGTATCAGTCAGTATAGGTATACCTCCTAGCGGTTACAATCTTAGTGTACTCTGTTGTTGATTCTTTCTTCCTGTCTGGACTAACGGTTAAGGGAGAGGGAAAGGATGAGATTTTTACTCCCCTTCCGAAGCAACAAGATGCCAAAAAGAAGCTTATACCTATTTTGAAGTCTTGCTAGCCGGCAGGAAGACGGAATACGGAAAGGAGCTTCCCACACTACTCAAACTTCAGGCTCAAGCTAAGCATTCGCTACCTCGCGCAGCTTCTGCCTGCCCAACAACCTTACTCTATAGCGCGCCCCTTTCAACCTAGGTTAGGCAAGCTTTCATAGAAAGACCTTGTTTTGGTTCTGTTACAGATTGATGATCGCTACGCCCTCCCTCCACTAAATAAGCCTTCTCTTCAGACTGACTCTTAGGTGCGATAGGCCTTTCACAGCCTTCCTCTATATCAGGTTATGCTATATAATTCCTAACTCTATATAATAGAAAGAAAAGAAAGAGAACCCGCTAGTAAGATGAAGTAGCTGACCTACCTCACGAAAGATTTACCTCAGCGCTAAAGCCCTTGGCTTATTGCATATTTTAGACTCTGAACTTCTGCCTTCTTAAGGTATGGTATTTTAATACCTACCAAGAAAGCCTAGCTACTTTGTCGAGTAGCTTCATGAATAACTGGGGATTGGCAATAGAGGAAAGAACTGATTGCAACTACTTCTTATATAAATAATAAGAAGCAAACACAGTCTTATTTACTTCGTTCGAAAGCCCTACGGAAGACTGCCTTCCAGGCATAACACCCATACCCACCCCGGGTTACTTATTCCCACTTCTCCATGTTGCCTGAGCTTCAATTACATCGAACTTTCCTCACAGCCATTCTTTTTATATCATGCCAGCCTCTATCCTTTCGCTTACACTTTCACCACCCTTGGATCATTGGCTTGGCTCGGTGGCTACCAGTACTCAATCAAATTGCTTAATTACTCTAAGTAGCTGCTATCAGAAAAGAAGAAATTCTATTTAAGATAGCACCTTTAGCTACATTCCATAAACCGAATTCCTTATGCCGATTGTGCTCCACACAGAACAGCTACAACTGCTATATTGAAAGAAGCCTACAAGTACGTGAGTTGCACATTCCTTTTATTAAAGATAGGCCGTGAACCAAGTCAAGACTAGGATCAAAATGTTGAATGGTTTAATCAAACATATGTATTTACTGAGACTGAAGTTCATAATAAATTGGTACAGATATATTATTGACTTGCTTGATAGATTCATCTTGCCTTCCTGCCAGCCTAGTGCCCGTAACAGTATTCCCCGTGTATTAAAATTGACTAGTTAGTTGGATTCCTGCTATTGGTTGTGTAGGATTACTTTCGTTAAACTGCTCTGCTTGAGCTCACGCTTAAATTGCATCGACCCTCGTACTTTGCTCTGCTCTTGTGTACATGGTTGAGATTCCCTTCTATGTCAAAGTCAGGGATATTATCTGACAGGACGGAAGGGAGGGGGAGTGGAGAGAAAGAGATCACATTCTATCCTAGGGCTAGGGAGAGACAGATTCCAGCCTTCTTCCCGCAACAAACAATCGAGCGTCTGGCTTTGCGCGAAGAAGGACTTGACTTCGGCCATTAGTGAAATTCACGAGTTGTTGAGGTTAATTCAATCGAACATCAGTTTCAGAGCTTAGAGCATGCCAAGCACAAGCTACTTCCTTTCCAGTTGATGTGCCAGAACCTTTCCATATTCTATTAAAACACTGCCTTTCAGTGAGTCAACATGAACTGTCTTTGTCATCTTTACTAAACTCAAAAAGTAAATATACCGTATCAAGGCAAGGTCCTTATGTACTTACTTCAATAAGATGAAAGGGTAGCTTAAATCCGCCGTACCAATAGCGAGAGCAGCCGAAGAAAGAGTGCCCATGACTATGGCTGGAAATAAAACTCTTTCTTTTCAGTTCAGTTCGTTCAAGGCCATTATGTCAACCGCTTCTTGCCCTACTACGGTTTCATTCATGTCAACGGAATCAGAGAAGCTTTTAGAGAAGGCAGGGGCTAATCTTTATGCCGGGTTCAGGTAAAGAATAGTTTCCAAGAGAAAGAAGAGTGGGTATGCGGGGCAAGTCTAGGAAAATTGTAAAATGAAGAGCTAGAAGAGAAGAAACTCACTCTGACGATCTCAACACACTAGTGAAGCTATCTTTTCTACAGCATGTTACGACTCGCACGCCACCACAGAGGTTGCCCCCAAATAGGGGGGGTTAGTGCCGGGAGCAACTCGGGTCTGTAATCCAAACCAAGAGACAACACCAAATCAAAACACTTCCATAATCAGCCAAAGCGAACGAGAGTCTCATCTCGCTGCCTAATCGACCAATGGGTTGTTGGTGCTGTTTCTAGCGGTTCCTTTATAGTGACATCAGCCTTGGAAAATGGATAAATGAGCCTTGCTTTACTGACCTCGCACCGAGTCAGTTTGGCCTTTGTCGACATCGTCCTGGTGCACCCAAAAAAGGTCAATCGAACAAAATCTATCGGAATAGCCTTGATAGAGCCGTCAGATTCTACTACCTCTTATCGGTTTACTGATCACATGTTGGTTATCACAGTAGAAGCTGTATCACTAATAGCAGATGTTTGAACATCTTTAGGAGATTCAGGCTCTTTTTATGGCAGTGGAGAAGTGGACGAGGATCGCGGAAGTGTTCTCACTATGGTGATTCGGTGAAGAGTGCGTTAAGCCTAGTGATTCTTGTTGAGATCTGAAAGGAATTGTGGATCGTCCCGGGAAAAGCGCGAATGCGGAAGCGCGGTATAATTAAAAATAAATGCGGAATTTAAACATGCTTTTAAATTAAAACACGTTTCAAAGGGTGTGCCTTTGAAGTTTCCCGGGCGTTCGGTGTATCTCATGAACGAATAACATAAAATAAATCATGGAGGCCATAGGGTTGGAAATTAAAGAGAGGACGAAAAATTAAAACGAGACCTACCCGTTGTCGTTTTCGTCTTCAACGGCTACAAGCGTTGTTCCCCGTTTTGCACCAAGATCTCGTCTTTGAGACCCTCTAAATCGTGACACACGATCCACCCACGTATCTTGCACGTCGTGCTAGCAAACGAACAAGTTTATGTTTTTGGAGTGGATGAATCAATAACACATTATGGATTAATGGTATTGATTCATCAAGTTCTTAATGTTCCAAGAACAAAAAGAACCAAGAAAATATTTCTTGGAGAGGGAGAGAGAATCAGACGAGAGAGAGGGAGAGAGAATCCGTGTGTGTGTGTTGTAGTGTGTGTGTTGGAGTTTCATCATCCTTCAACTTGTAGGATGCTAGGGGTTTATATAGAAGAGGAGTTTAATCCTCTTTAAACTCCTCTTTTAAGAACTCTAATTTGACTAGGATTTTGACCTAGTCAAAGTCCTAGTCAAAGTAGTGTTTTGACATAGTCAAAACAATCCTAGCCATCCATCTCTCCCATTGATCTCAAACGTTCATTTAATTTAATTTAATGGAATATTTAAAAACCTATTTAAATATTTCCAAGAGGCTAAAATAAATATAAATATTATTTAAGCCCATTAAATAAATCCCTTTGATAAATCTAATTTATCAATTTAATTCCTTATATCTAATAGAAGGAATTATTTCTCCAAGAAAAATAAAGGACCCGATTAAATCCAATTTAATCATTCCTTCACTCCAATATTTAATTCCTAATTAAATATCTAAATGTGTGTGGATAGTGTGTGACTCTTTAGGTTCACCTTTCAGCTAGACTTGGTCGGATTCCTAGAATCCTTCCGTTACCATGGGTGGCCATCTAGCAACGGTCCATGGCACTAGAGACTAGGTGAAATATTCAGGGATGAACATTTAGGCTCTAACAGTACACTTGTCCTTCTGTCTTCGGTCTCATCACTTAGAGTCTAGGGCACGGAAAATGCAGGTACCCATTTTGGACCTAAGTGTTGGTCTGTCCTCACTAAACGCCGCAAGGGAATCCTTCCCTTCTGTTCAGTCACTGTGGCCACAGTTTTAGGGACAAGACCTAGAGTATATATGAGACTCAACTGCCAAAACCTATTGACAGGAGACAGATCCTTTCTTGGAAACTACTGTCACTTTGCACACCAGAACTGCACTAGACATGGCTTATGACTACCAAAGAGAATTCTGGCAATCTCTCACCATACCTAAGATACAGCCCTAATGTACAGGTAAACTCAGCAATTCCTCAAGTCAAAGGACTTGACCTATACCGTTGGAACCGGGAATACACGTCATACCTTGCTGACCATACTCAAGGTCCTCCGTAAGACGGTTCCCGCGAGTCACCTCAGTCAGCTGCGTCCTAGCATGCTAACCCACTAACACTGCTTAGACGACCCTCGTCACCCGTCGATGAAACACGACAGCAGGTGCTTAGTGCAAGTCTCAAATGGAATCCCGGTACCCATTTTCGGGATTCCTTGACTTGGAGATTTCCGGACTGATTCGGGAAGACTGATTCCATGGACCTACCTCCAAGCGTAGTCCCAGTCCCCGAAATTGATTCTCAGTCCGTGGGCTTTGTTTGCGTAGTGAACAGATATAGAAAACAGATATAAGTGAACACAAACAAAGTAATGCCAAATGAAATTCACTTCTTTATTCATTAATGATTTATCAAACACCTATAATTGTCTAGACATAGGTTACATATACCCGCCAAAATTGGCTTACATGGTCACCTATTCTAACAATCTCCCACTTGACCTTTAAAGCCAATCACCCATATGCCTAATCCCCATCTTCTCAAGATGTTGCGTATGAGCACTCTGCGACATAGGCTTTGTCAGCGGGTCTGCTGTGTTGTCTGCTGAGTTGACTCGGTCCATCCGAACGTCACCTCTTCCTACCATTTCTCTAAGAAGATGGTAGCGTCTAAGAATGTGTTTGGAAACGGTGATGAGATCCCGGTTTCTTTGCTTGCGCTATTGCATCGTTGTTATCACAGAAGATGACAATAGGCTCGGCGATGCTAGGCACCACACCCAACTCTTGGATGTAGTTTCTCATCCAAACCGCTTCCTTAGCAGCTTCTGAAGCTGCTATGTATTCAGCCTCAGTGGTGGAGTCAGCAGTGGTTGCTTGCTTGGAACTTTTCCAAGCCACTACTCCTCCGTTGAGTTTGAATACATACCCCGATTGAGACTTGGCATCATCGTCATCAGACTGGAAGCTAGCGTCGCTAAAGCCTTCCAGAATTAGTTCTCCATTGCCATAGACCAAGAACATTTCCTTAGTCCTCCTAAGGTACTTAAGGATGCCCTTGACGGCATTCCAATGTGCCTCTCCTGCACAGGACTGATATCTGCTTGTCACGCTCAAAGCGTATGCAATGTCAGGCCTGGTGCAATGGACCGCATATTGGATGCTACCTACGGCAGAAGTATAGGGGATGACTTTCATCTTTTCAAGTTCCTCATCAGTCTGCGGGGACTGCTTCTTGGATAACTTGATCCCATGCCTCATTGGAAGGAATCCTCGTTTGGAGTTGTCCATTCGATATCTCTTTAGGACTTTCTCCATATACGAGTTTTGGGTGAGCCCTAACATCCTTTTAGATCTGTCCCTGACAATCTGGATGCCTAGGATGTAGGAGGCTTCACCCAAGTCCTTCATGGAAAACTTGGTTGACAACCATGCTTTTGTGTTTCCTAACATTCTGACGTCATTAACAATGAGCAGAATGTCATCCACGTAAAGCACTAGGAACACTATAGAGCTCCCACTGACCTTCTTGTATACACAAGGGTCGGGTTCGTTTTTGATGAAGTCATATCCCCGTATTACTTCATCAAATCGAATGTTCCAACTTCGGGATGCTTGTTTGAGGCCATAGATGGACTTCTGGAGACGACAGACCTTCTGTTCTTCTCCAGTGACCGTGAAACCCTCCGGCTGATCCATATAGATCTCTTCTTCAACGAAACCGTTGAGGAAGGCCGTTTTCATGTCCATCTGCCATATTTCATAGTCATACCATGCTGCTATGGCAAGCAGGATCCGAATAGACGTAGCCATGGCTACTGGCGAGTAGGTATCCTCAAAATCGACCCCGGGTCGTTGAGTGTATCCCTTAGCTACAAGCCTAGCCTTAAAGGTTGTGACTTCTCCATCAACGCCGAGTTTGCGCTTGTAGACCCACTTACAGCCCACTGGCTTAACACCTTTCGGTGGATCTACAAGTCTCCAAACTTGGTTCTCGCTCATGGAGTCCATTTCGGTCTTCATGGCCTCAAGCCATTTCCCGGAGTCGATGTCAGACATCGGTTCCCCGTATGTCTTAGGATCGTTATCCAGAAGATCGGTCGCACCTAGAAACCCATATCTCACTGGAGCTCTGGATTCTCTAGTGGACCTACGAAGGACGGGAACGTCAGTGGTGACTGTGGGCGCTGACTGTATCGGAGCCGGCGGTTCAGGGACCGGGACTGGCCTTTCTTGAGGTTGTCCTTCATGCCTAGCATGTTGGACTTCTCTAGGTTGGTCAGCCCTCCGTGCATTAATCCTGAATCCTCTTGGTGAGGTTTCCGCGGCTATTTCTGATGGCTGAGTTCCATCACTTGAATCCTCAAGGATCAGCTCATCAGGTTGGATATCCTCCGGGAAGCCTTGCTCCAAGAATACTGCATTCCTTGAAACAAATACCTTTTTGGTTCCAAAGGGTCATAAAAGTAATAACCCGCAGTTTCTTTAGGGTATCCAACGAACCTGCATAGGCTAGACCTGGATTCTAGCTTATCTCCCACTAACCTCTTGACGTATGCGGGGCTACCCAACACTTTCAAGTAGATGTAGGACGCAGGCTTGCCGTGCATATTTCATATGGCGTTTGGGTCAATGCACTGGTAGGCGCCAAATTCAACAACTTGGCTGCCGTTTCTAATGCATAACCCCAAAACGATAAGGGCAATTTGGTAAAACTCATCATGGACCGAACCATGTCCAACAGGGTTCGGTTCCTCCTTTCAGAGACGCCATTTAACTGTGGTGTTCCGGGAGGTGTCCATTCCGATATTATACCATCTTCTTTTAGATAATCTAGGAATTCGGCACTAAGGTATTCACCGCCTCGGTCTGACCGTAGGACTTTAATTTTGCAGTTGGTCTGGTTCTCCACTTCAAGCCTGAATTCTTTAAACCTCTCAAGAGCTTCAGACTTGTACCTCATCAGGTAAACATAACCGTACCGTGAATGATCATCGGTGAAGGTTATGAAGTAGGAAAACCCACCTCGAGCCTGCGTCCTTAGTGGTCCACATACGTCTGTATGGACCAAGTCTAACAGACCTGTGGCAAGCCTGCTTTGTCCTACAAAGGGCTTTTTGGTCATTTTCCCTCTTAGACAAGACTCACAAGTTGGTAGATCACTCAAGTCCCCAACCTCTAGGTTCTTTGAGTCTACCAACCTTTTCATCCTATCTTGGGATATGTGACCTAGCCTAGCGTGCCACAGACGTGCGTTCCCGTTATTATCTAATTTCCGTTTGTGTTGAGCGTTAAGAACGAAATTGGTTTGTTGCAAGATATAGAGCCCGTTATGCAATGTACCGAGTAGATGAGCAATTCCACACCTCATCAAATAAAAGCAATTTTTATTGATTCTGAACTCATAACCACTATTGTCCAACAATGGAATGGAAATGATGTTCTTAATCATACTAGGTACAAAATAAATCTGCTCTAATTCTATGCTAATGGTATCACTAATTACTAAAGTGGCGGATCCTACTGCTTCTGCCGAGATGGCCTTGCCATTTCCAAGCTTCAGGATCATGTCCCCGCTACTTAGTTTTCTGCTTCTTTTCAGCACCTGCAAATCATTGCAAATGTGAGCTCCACAGCCGGTATCCAATACCCAAGAGGCAGAATTAGTGACCATGTTAACCTCAATCACAAATATACCTTGGTTTGAGAAGAGTTTGGGGCACTCTCTCTTCCAATGCCCTTTCTCACGGCAGTTGATACATATGTCATATGCCTTTGACTGTTGTTTGGAGACAACCTTTCCCTTTCCTTTGCCTTTCCCCTCTTTGGCAATGGGAACACTCTGAGTGTTCGCAGCTGCTATGACGGCTTTTCCCTTCCCTTTCTTCTTTTTCCAACGTCCGGCACCCTTGCCTTTCGTCTTGGAAGTTGAAGCACCTCCAAACAATACCGAAGGCGTGGACTTCTTAGTCGTTGCCTCGTATTGCACCAACATATTGATCAACTCATGAATGCCCTTCTCAAGTGCATTCATGTTATAGTTGACGATAAATTGGTCGAAGGAGGGTGGGAGTGACTGAAGGATCACATCTATGTACGTTTCGTTATCGAGACCTGCCTTTAGGTCCTCGAGCTTTTCCACTAGGGTAAGCATTTTAACCCCATGCTCTTGTACAGAGGATCCTTCTGTCATTTTAGTTCCAAAGAACGCCTTGGTCGCGACATACCTAGTATGCCGGTCCGGGACTGCATAGCAATCCTTAAGGCGAGCCATAATGGAAGGGACATCGTCTAGCCTTTCATATTGCTTCTGAATCTCATTGGTCATCGAAGCAAGTATGATGCTACGGACCTTCCGGTTATCCTTATGCCAAGTCTCGAACGTCTCACGTTCTTCTGGCGTGGATCCTTCCGGTAAGGTCCTAGGGAGAGGCTCGTCCATGACGTAGCCTTGGTTCTCGTAATCTAGGACTATCCTGAGATTGCGCAACCAGTCGTTGTAATTTGTTCCATTGAATTTGTTTGTCTCAAGAATGGTTGATAGTGGGTTCTTAGACATTTTAAAAATCTACATTTAGAAAACAACGCGCGATCAGCAGAAAATAAAGACGGTGGTTTGATGAAATAATTAAATGCTTGGTCTTTAGTCATTTAATCCTACCACTATTTATACGAAAACACGGTACTCTCAAACGTGATTTTCGGGAAATCCTTTCCTAGTGGGCTTGGGATCCACAGCGATTTTTCCCATACCCCGCTTTTACGATTCGCATGGAAAAGATCCTGTGGGAGGTATTCCATACCATTCTCGTTCCACGAGATTCCCAAGATTATTGCCTCACCCTTTTGCATGATCCCGAGGACTCCAAGCGAATCATGCTAATTGGGCGTTAGACCCGACCCAATCGACCGAGCCATGGACCCACTAGTACCCCCACGACTCGTGAGACAGGTAAACAGCCCATTTTTTCGTTCATGACACAGTGCAGCTTCTTTTAAGTACAATAACGTGCCACGACTCGTGAGACCACGCTATTGACCTAAAACAGCTTCCTCACTGTGCCATGGATTGGAAGGCATGGACAAACTCCTAGAGTTCATGTCCACTTTATCTAGGGTCTAATATTTCAACATTGGTCCAACCAATGTGAGAGTAGTGAATGACCGAGATCTCATAATATATCCATACATTCATCCATAATGCATAAATAAAATCCATCCATAGCAGTTATATGATAAATAAAAGCCATTCATCCATCATAATAACCACATGCAAAATTAAAGCCTAGCACGCCCCTGTTGGATGATCACGAGCCCGAATCCTATGCGATCCACTGAGCCCGCAGTGGATCTATGGTCAATCTAGGGTTGGTCCTATACTATTACAATAATAGTAACCCAATCATCATGCTGATGGGCCTTGGTCTCTTTTCCTCTTTCTTCACTTCATGGAAAACGCCAAGGGACCTCCGGTCTGGGCTCTCCATGTGGTCCTTCCTTCTTCTCCATCAATTACAAAAAATGGAAACCTCACTCCTAGTCTACTCTCATTACATATTTAAAAATAGAAACCCCAGCGAAAACCCGGGGGGAGTACATAAGGAGGGAGGTAGAAAGCCTTATTATTCCAAGGCACTAGAAAGAGAGAAGGAGAAAGCAGTTAAAGAGGCACACAGGCCCAACAGAAAATTAAACCATACATCCGGTCTAGGGCTCGTGATCATCCATTTCCATCCAACACACATAATCACATGATCCAATCACATAATTACAATATACCAATAATTCATGATTTCCAATCATAATAATCCAAAACAGAAATAAATGATCATGTGCGCAACGTGTGAAAAATAAAAACACAAATATTGGTAATAATATTTTTCTCGTTTTAGGAAAACCTTTCCTCATTATTTTAAGTAAAATAACCCCGGGATTCCAAATCCAATTTATTTTACTCCTAAAATAATGTCTTTAGGAATTTAGGCAAAATTGAACCCAAAAAACGAATTTTTCAGAATTAATTCAAAATTAAAACTGAAAAGTAAATAAACAAATAAAATAAAATAAAATAATACTAGGGTTTCAAGAAACCCTAGCTTCAGCAGCCACCGGCCGCCGCCACCGCAGCAGCCGGCAGGCCGTGCGCGCAGGGCAGCAGGCCCAGCCTGCCGCCCCTGCGCGCGCGCAGGCACTGCCTGGCCGGGCGCGCGCGCGCGCAGGCCCCTTGCCTGCGTGCGCGCGGCGCCTGGCCGGCAGCGCGCTGCGCGGCCTGGTGTTCCGGCAGGCCGTCGCGCGCGCAGGCTCCTCTGCTCGCGCGCGCCGGCTCCGCTGGTCGCCAGCCGCGTGCCTGCGCTGCGCGCAGTGCGCGCGCGCGCAGACGCGCACTGGGCACGCCCGCCGGGCACGCGCGCGCAGACGCCTCCGTCTGCGTGCGCGCGCGCCTGGCAGCGTGCCTGGTGCCGTCCGCGCGCGGGCTCTCCGCCCGACAACCTTCCGCGCGCGCTGCAGACACCCTCGTCCCGGGATTGTGGATCGTCCCGGGAAAAGCGCGAATGCGGAAGCGCGGTATAATTAAAAATAAATGCGGAATTTAAAACATGCTTTTAAATTAAAACACGTTTCAAAGGGTGTGCCTTTAAAGTTTCCCGGGCGTTCGGTGTATCTCATGAACGAATAACATAAAATAAATCATGGAGGCCATAGGGTTGGAGATTAAAGAGAGGACTGAAAAATTAAAAACGAGACCTACCCGTTGTCGTTTTCGTCTTCAACGGCTACAAGCGTTGGTCCCCGTTTTGCACCTAGATCTCGTCTTTGAGACCCTCTAAATCGTGACACACGATCCACCCACGTATCTTGCACGTCGTGCTAGCAACGAACAAGTTTATGTTTTTGGAGTGGATGAATCAATAACACATTATGGATTAATGGTATTTGATTCATCAAGTTCTTAATGTTCCAAGAACAAAAAAGAACCAAGAAAATATTTCTTGGAGAGGGAGAGAGAATCGGACGAGAGAGAGGGAGAGAGAATCCGTGTGTGTGTGTTGTAGTGTGTGTGTTGGAGTTTCATCATCCTTCAACTTGTAGGATGCTAGGGGTTTATATAGAAGAGGAGTTTAATCCTCTTTAAACTCCTCTTTTAAGAACTCTAATTTGACTAGAATTTTGACCTAGTCAAAGTCCTAGTCAAAAGTAGTGTTTTGACCTAGTCAAAACAATCCTAGCCATCCATCTCTCCCATTGATCTCAACCGTTGATTTAATTTAATTTTAATGGAATATTTAAACCTATTTAAATATTTCCAAGAGGCTAAAATAAATATAAATATTATTTAAGCCCATTAAATAAATCCCTTTGATTAATCTAATTTATCAATTTAATTCCTTATATCTAATAGAAGGAATTATTTCTCCAAGAAAAATAAAGGACCCGATTAAATCCAATTTAATCATTCCTTCACTCCAATATTTAATTCCTAATTTAAATATCTAAATGTGTGTGGATAGTGTGTGACTCTTTAGGTTCAACCTTTCAGCTAGACTTGGTCGGATTCCTAGGAATCCTTCCGTTACCATGGGTGGCCATCTAGCAACGGTCCATGGCACTAGAGACTAGGTGAAATATTCAGGGATGAACATTTAGGCTCTAACAGTACACTTGTCCTTCTGTCTTCGGTCTCATCACTTAGAGTCTAGGGCACGGAAAATGGCAGGTACCCATTTTGGACCTAAGTGTTGGTCTGTCCTCACTAAACGCCGCAAGGGAATCCTTCCCTTCTGTTCAGCCACTGTGGCCACAGTTTTAGGGACAAGACCTAGAGTATATATGAGACTCAACTGCCAAAACCTATTGACAGGAGACAGATCCTTTCTTGGAAACTACTGTCACTTTGCACACCAGAACTGCACTAGACATGGCTTATGACTACCAAAGAGAATTCTGGCAATCTCTCACCATACCTAAAGATACAGCCCTGATGTACAGGTAACTCAGCAATTCCTCAAGTCAAAGGACTTGACCTGTACCGTTGGACCCGGGAATACACGTCATACCTTGCTGACCATACTCAAGGTCCTCCGTAAGACGGTTCCCGCGAGTCACCTCAGTCAGCTGCGTCCTAGCATGCTAACCCACTAACACTGCTTAGACGACCCTCGTCACCCGTCGATGAAACACGACAGCAGGTGCTTAGTGCAAGTCTCAAATGGAATCCCGGTACCCCATTTTCGGGATTCCTTGACTTGGAGATTTCCGGACTGATTCGGGAAGACTGATTCCATGGACCTACCTCCAAGCGTAGTCCTAGTCCCCGAAATTGATTCTCAGTCCGTGGGCTTTGTTTGCGTAGTGAACAGATATAGAAAACAGATATAAGTGAACACAAACAAAGTAATGCCAAATGAAATTCACTTCTTTATTCATTAATGATTTATCAAACACCTATAATTGTCTAGACATAGGTTACATATACCCGCCAAAATTGGCTTACATGGTCACCTATTCTAACAAGATCTTGTTGGTAGACCTCCACGGTATGCGAATGTAGCTACTTCTAACTATGTCCCCCTCCTAATCCTTCTACCACTACTGAGCATAAAACTGTAATCTGTGTGTGAGGATGAGTACACTAAGTTCCTTCAATTTCAAGCAGCAAAGCTGTAATCTGTTCCTACTGCATCATTCGCCCTACCTTTCATTGGCCTTTGTTGGGATACAGACGGTAATAGTTCCAGCGAAACCCGTCTATTCATTCATTTGTAGTTGAATTTCTCTTATTCGGGTAACATTCATTCCTATTGTTTGTGGGTAGTCTTCTCGGTTTATCTCTGTAATAAGAGGCAAGAGTGGAGTAGGAGCGATACGTTGTAGCTAGAGCAGTAAATCCCTTTATCGATAAAGTGGTAATGAAGGGTCCTGTAAGTAAGCAAACCAGTAGCTGCTCTTAGTAAGACCAGTCACAGGGATATATCGCTAAAAACTAAGAGAAAGGCTACTTTTAGGAGTGATCTTTTAGAATAGGAATGATTCTTATGAAGCGAAGCAACCTCTTCTCTTTGCGGGACTCCTTCTTTAGGGTGTGAAAGCATTCCATCGGGCTTCCCGCTGAAGGATGTGTTCAAAGTCGCTTCTTTTTCCGCTTTCAATCTGAGGCCAATAAAAATCGAGCGCCAAGCAATGCCATTGTTCGGTGCCTGACTGGGATGTCCTGCACAGCCAGTGTCGTGACACTCCTTTAACAAGTCCTTTAATGGTCCTTTTCTCTAATCAAATTAGCTTCAATTTAACTTTCAGTTTGGAGGAAATCCCATTAATTATTTTCTTTTTCAAAAGTGCTAGATGCTTTAATATTGTGTCAGACCGGATTAATGATGAGTTGAGCCCAGCCCAAGGGCAAGTCCGGATTCCTCTTTTTTCACTCACCATCAACAGGAAAGGACAGTGTTGCATACTATTTATATTATATAGGATTAATGTGGCAGCTAAGGAGAGCAGCTACTTATGAACTTTCTAACTTTAGCTAGCTGACTGGTTTCCCTACTGGCTTTCGACCTTTGGACAACTATCCTTGCACAAGATACAGGAAAGAGGCTGACTACCTTTCTTTTTTCCTTTGCCTTGAATCTGGGAAAAAAGTGGAGTTCTTTAATTTTAGGTATCGCTACTGAAAGCCCGATAGATCTCGTTCTAAACAAAAAGGACTTGACCCGCAGAGTGTGAGGGGATCAGTTATTAATCTTTAGCACGTCCGGTCTTCGAATCACACGGTCTCTTTATAGAGTTTCTTCCTTTCCTTAGCTTGCTTAGGGCTGCCTTAGGGGGGGATCTATTAACATGGAAGTGTAGTTGCTGCCGGTTATCTATAAGGGTTGTAAGCATTTCAAGTCTCCTTGTTCGAAAGAGATTTCACATCGTTTAACTTCCTAGCTGCTTCACCTCTTGTTATAATACGCGAAGAAAGCTCTTTGCCAGACACTCACTTAAACTGCTCCGCTGCAGGTGCGTATGAAATATTCATAGTGATACGTACTGAATCTTTCCTTAAAGCCTAGTTTTGAGCCTTCCTTTAATGTGGCACTTATCTCTGGCAGAGACCTTGTTTTTCTCCCATCCATTGATTAAATTTTTGTTTATGGAATCTATCCGTACAAACCTTTCTATGCCCTAGCACTCAGCTTGGAAAGAGTTAATGCCTTGATTCTTCTTCTCTCTCCTCTCCGAATGGAATGATTTGCGTATAGAAAGAAAGTATCAGTTGACATAAGGTTTCAGCTTCAGGCAATCCCTGCGGGGTTCCTGGGTAAGGGATGAGACGATTTTGGAGATTTCGAATTTTCCAGGGTCGGGATATCTGCTCTAGCTCCAGCTATTGTTACAGCTGATACGCGACATAGACATAGAAGAGAACCTTAGTTGTGTAGTACTAATGCGAAGTAGGATTGGGGAACAGTTCCTACATAGCTGCTTTCGAGAGCTGAAATAGGTGAAAGGAAAGAAAGGCATAAGATGTCTAAGGTCTTTATCTTTGACTTTAGGATTTGCTCCCTTCCATCCGTACAAAGACTCTAACAGATGATGAACTAAAGGGAGGATTCTTGGTTTAATCTTCTCCTCGGACAGAAGTATACTATAAGCCCTGATTTCCCCTTTCGGAAACAAGAAGAATTAAAGCTCTGATACTCCTTATCTTTTGTTTAGTTTAGTAGTTTAGCTATGGTCCAGTCTTGGGACTGCATCTCTCATAATAAATTCAATAATCGAAGAAAGATTTGACTGAACTCAAAGAATTGCTTTCTCGAATTAGAACATCGTTCATAGGTCAGAAGAATAGGGGGAATTTCAGCCCAATTCATACAAAGCTTCTCTACCCCCGAGACGACAACCAATATTTGACTTCTTTTCTACGCAACAGAAGTACTCACACACCTTCTCTTGATGAGACACTATAAGAATTAAACTGAGCTTTGCCTTTATAGAAAGGATCTTTGGAAAGACTTTATGTCTATGTTTCTGAAAGAGAAGTTTCCCTCCCCTAAGCCCTTAGCTACAAAGAAAAACCCTCTCTTTCACACCCGACCCGAGAAGATATCTAAAGTTGACTTGACACAAGACTGAAGGAAAGGACCCGTGCGCTTGTTCCTTCTTGTATCTGGAACGAGAAATATTCTAGTGTTCTTTGCTCCTATGAGAGGAAAGGGACCAACGTCTAGCCTCTTTCTCTAGACTTCCGTATCCCCGCCGAGGACAAAAGGAAAGGATAGCTGTTCAAGTCACGTAGCCCATTTAAGAGCTAGATTTAGGTTAGGATCGTTCAGTTGCACAACTGATCTATATCTGAAGGGTCGGAGTATTCCTATCATAGGCAAGACGAGTTTTTCCTATAGAAAGTAGAGACCTGTGGTAAAGCCCCGACTTGACCGATATCGATAGAGGAGTTAGAGTTGGAAAAAGGTTTCGGCTTGAGCTATAGGACCTACTTCCTATAACAGAACATCCTATATAGCATCTATAAGAGGAGGAATTAAGGGTTCTAGATAGAGCACCCTTTCGCCATCTCTTTGCTTTTAGAGGTAAACCGTCGTACCAACGAGCTGTAGACTATGCGTAGACGTATTATCTCATAAAAGATCAAGACCGGGACAAGAGCAACGGAATACGTTTATTTACTAATATGATGGTCGGTCGTAGTTCTACATATATATCCTATGAATTTCATTTCGCACCGAAACTATATTCTAGGAGAAGTTTGAATCCGTTCCGTTCGGATATTGATTGGTCTTGGTTTGACATGGTTTACGCATTACTGGTTCCTGGAAGAGTTAATATCTCAATTAGCTAAACCCTTTCTTACCTTGCCTTTTGACTCATATTTTGTTCGTACACAATCAACGGAGGCCTTCCCGACATATGTCGCAACGTCTTCAATAGCATGCTCTCACTTCGTTTTTCCCTTAATAAGTCATCAAATTCGGTGCTTTTTGATCCCCAGTTACTATGGGGAACAAAGGAGGAAATACAATCGATTCCTCCATTTAAGTGGTTCTCGCTTTCCCTTGTTCCTGTTCCTAACTCTTCCCCGGGTAGTTCCCAATGTTTGGCCCTTTCCATACTTCATGGTGAAACATGAACAAATTCGCTCATGATCGAGTTACAACCTAAGATCTATGACCATATTATGTTAACTGTTCGTATTTCGTTTATTCCATCGGTATGCTCCCAGGTACCTGTAATTGTGATCCGTTTGCTAGAACCAAGGGGTCTTTCTGCAGAAACTTCCACGAACATTCGTCGTTTTTTGATGGTTTTCCGCTTCTCACAGCTGCTCTTTCCACACCTCCGGATATCTGGTGCCAAATCGTTGCCCATTTCCTTATTTCTTTGATAATAGAGTTGGCTATCTTTGTGGCATCGATTGTAGAAGTTCGTGAAGAGGGCTGGACGAATGGAATGAGGGAAAGCGGCTCGATCGACAAAAAAGAAGAGTAGCCCCCTAGAACCAAGCAAATTGATTATCAATGAATTCCAGAGCAATTCTCAACTAACATATGCGATTCATCCACACTTCCATTCCTTGTAGAGGAAAGCTAACTGCTTGCTGACTGGGAGTTGTATGACCATTAACATTCACGTACGGCTCCGTGAGAAGGGCGGTGGACAGAAATGGCCTTGTTGTACCTTACTCTCGTCTTCAATGGGGTCTGCTCTTTTCTTTTTGGAGAGTATGCCAAATATGATCTAAATGAGGTTGCGGGCCTTTGCATCTGACATTTGTTGGGCTTCCCTTTTCGGGAACCTGCGTCCTGGCATTTTTGTGCAATAAACCCCTCCGGCCGAAAGACTAGTGCTAGGTGGTCCCGCGGAGCTTTCGGAAAAGGGTAACCTAGTGTGTAAGCACAGCAATGAACCCGCGGTGAACCCTCAGACGACCTATCTAAGATTAAGGGGAGCTAAAAATAGCAAAGAAGCAAGGGACTGAGTGAGCACCTACAAAGCCAACAAGCAAGGCCAAGGCCCAACGACGAGTAGGCCAGGAATGAAGTCACTCTACTTGCAATAACAATTTACGGTAGGTTCGAAGACGCGAGACCAAAAATAAAGACAGGAGCAACAACAGCGAAACCGATAGTAGCAGTCGAAGCTTGGTCTCGAATTGGCAGCAAAAAAAAACCGCCTTGGCCGAAAAGCCTAGAAAGGAAAGAAGGTCAATGGTTTTGTGGACTTATCAGTATCCAGAGAAAGTAAATCCCCGGGACGAGAATAGATTTGGATTAGGGTTATCTCCCGAACAGGAAATATAATACTAGTTGGTCTCACTCTTCTTATTCGTACAAATGAGTAAAGCTATAAGGAATGAAGAATAATCAGATCATTCAATTCGATCTCTCAGCGCTGAGATGCCCGCTCCCGTCGCTCTTCGATCTCCAGAGAAAACCGAGTAACTCTAAAGAAAAGGGTCTTGATTAGAAAGGGGCTTGGGGTCGAAGCTTGCTTGGGCTCTATCTAAGCTTGGAGAAGCAGTACTTTCCTTTTAGAAGAGGAGAATCTATTCCCTAGAGGCTCTTCTTAATCTAGAGATTCTTATGGAGGGTATCGGTCCCGCTGACGATAATTCCCTAATCAAGAAAAGACAACATAACTAGCCAGAAAACTTAATAGCGTATATAGACTCGTTCATTTCCGGACCCAGCAAAGCAATTTCACTCCTCTCGCAAACAAAGCTCGAGCATTTTGCTCCTACAACCATGCGGATTGGATACAACAATCAAAGGGGTGCGAGTTATGTTGGCGCAGTTCCATCTCTTGCTTCTTAGGAGACAAACGGACGGTTCTTCTTTCTTTGCCAGCTTCTCGCTCTTCGATCTTCAGAGAAGGAAGACCGAGTCAAAGTCAAGAAAGGGGCTGAGAGAGACTATTTCGGAACTTTCAATTACATAAATTCCCCAGGGGCCCCCCTCCTAATAAAGCTAACAGGGCCAGAGCTCTGCCTACAAGTCTGGTACTAGGCTAAATCAACCCCGTCTGTCGCTATCGGTGTCGATTCCCTCCTTGGACTAGGCTATTCCATAGCGATTGGTTTTCCCGACTACTAGATGGGAGACAAAGAAAGAAAAACTGAGCACAAAGGCACGAATCTTATCTTAGTTGCATATGAGGTCTTGGGAGTCAAGAAAAAATAAATAAGGGCACGGCTTAAACCAGTTGTAAACTATTATTTCAAATTGGGGTCAGCAAGAAAATGGATTCAGAAACATATGTTCGTGCTCGTGCTGAGTTTGACCTTGGAAAGCTCCCTAAGGCTCTAGTAGACTAATAAGGGGAGCTCGCGGATAGCAGCGGGAGAGGAGTGAAGAACTAGCGCGTAAGCAGTTGCGGTATAGGGCCAACGACGGGAGACGGGATAGAGGCTAGCTTAGACGAGAGTGGTTATGGAATAGGGGGACTAGCTTAGACTGGGATGGATAGGGTAAAATTCAACCCTGCCGGAGTGCAGTTCCCCATCAGATAATGAGGCATTCTTAGTTAGTACTAATAGAGCTGATATTCAGTAATCAAGAGTTCAGTTCTCCACCAGATAATAGGACACGAGTGATCCCTAATCTTGATTCTCCTAATGGTGAGTGAAGTTACCACTAGCCTCAGAGGGTCAGTCAAATGATACCCGGCCTGAGAAGGGCTCGGGGAAGTAGGAGAAAAGGTCTGCTGCAGGCGTAGAAGGAGTGCTGAGATGATACGGTTTCAGGGCCTGAGGCAGGAAAAGGGCTCCCTAATAAGGAAGAAAAAAAAGACCGAAATATAAGCCTAAGGCTAATAGCTCCCGTAGACTAGCATAATCTGACCAACTAAGGATACAGTAAAGTCTTAGCTCTTTGCTCGCGCAAAGGTGCGGATTGACAACTAATTCTGCTTTCGCTTCTTGTATCGCCTTCGATGCGTACCATCCCGAATCTAACTCGATTTATTACTTTCTCGACCGCGGATGGTTTCTAGTCGGTCCGTCGTCATAAGCAAGACAAATACTCAGCTAGAAGAGCTGCCAAAGTACGTTCAGCCAATCTTCACTTGACAGCTTGAAAGCGGAGAAGTCGTTTCTATATATTTTTGGCAATCTCTAGAAGACAGGGAAGAGGAGGGGTAAGGCCCAAGAAATGAATTGAAACCCTAATCAAGATCAATGCGTGAAAGAGAAAAGGATTCTACATCACAGGGGCAGGCCCCAGGATATGAGACTTTCCATTCTTTAATCAAGCAAGGATGCTTTCCATGAATTGCTCCAGCTCTGGTGCACACCAGTTCTCTCTAGAGAGAGAATGTTCACTGGAAAGCAAAGACCAGCTAAGAAAAGAGTGAGCTAATCAAGGTCGGGGCGGGTGTTTGCCTAGCCTTCTCCTCTGCTCTGACTCCGGTTGATGTGCCTTCTCCAGTTTCAATGAAGAAAAAACTAGTTTAGGGGAATGCATTCTTCCAGGCGGAAACCCATTCCTTGTGCTCAAGTCAATTAATTAAACAAATAAGATTCAAAGAAGGAAATGAAAGAGCTGGTCTTATTGACCAAGGCAGAGGGATTTCCCAGCGGAGAGGGCAGTGACATATAAAGAATATTTCGGGTTAACACACTTTAGTTCAGGGACTGGCGCTTATGAGGAGAAAAGGCTCTGGCAAGAGTTTCAAAAGAAAGACCGGGCCATGGACTGGACGAGGAAGGGGGATATGACTTGGAAGCTGCCTTTTGTTGTCAGCCCAATGAATATGGCATGAATAGTTGGAGTTGGTACTTCTCGGTTCGAAAGTAAGAACAACTTCCATCTGACCGCTTTCACACTTCCTGAATCCACCCGGTGAATCTAATATGAATAGTTCGCCAGGGGGAATATGATCTTCAGGTAAGGTGCGTATTATATCAGATGAAAGGCTGCGAATAGGCCTCCTCTCCACCTAGGCGAAAGATAGGGCTAGAGGAGAGCGCTGGAAAGATAGGACTTTTCCAACAAGCCTAAAGCTTGAATGAGACACCGGGCATCTATCTTCTTTTCTTTCACATTTCCCGAAACTCATTCGATTGTTCGTGAAGGGATGGAGCAAGATGGGGGTAGGGACTCTTGATGTAAGGTAAGATGCTAGCGGTCTAACTCGGGTAAACAGATGAGCCGGAGTAGGTAGGCTTCTATCCGACAGGGTTTGATGGCTGATATTGGATAGGAAGAGAGAAGATAACATTTCTAGTGAACCCAAGAAAGGAATGTAATCGAAGAGGCCAGCGTAAAAGCACTTAAAGGGAAGCAACTTGTCCACAAGCTTGATGTTCAAATAGTGGTCTTTTTGCTGTTTTGAGTTCCTAAAGTTCAGCTACTCGAGAGCAAATCAATGTTCATAAGGCAGGGACAGGGTCTTCTAACAGGACTCGCAGACAACTTCCAATGCCTTCCAGGCAGAATGAAAAAGCTATGGAAGGTCCGGACTGAAAGATTGTGTGGATCATCCCGGGAGATGAGCGCGTATAGCGGAAGCGGGAAAGAATGCGTAATAAAAATTACAAAGCATAATTAAAAGAAATTTAAATAATGAAAAACATACATAAACGAATCAAGGGGTGTGCCTTTGATTCTCCCAGCGTTCGGTGTAATCTCATGTTCAATAAAACACAACATGGAGGCCATAGAATTGAAACCGAAAAAAAACGAAATTAAAGAACCTACCCGGTGTAGTTTTGTCTTCGTTTCGGCTACATGCATTGTTCCCCGTTTTGCACCAAGATCTCAAAGAAGATACCCTCTAAATCATCTCACTCGCTCCACTGGAAAGCAAACAACCCTTGTGCTAGCAAGAAATTATTTGGGGAGAAAGAGATATCGATACACGCTATGAATTAACGCAATCAATGTCCTCTTATGTTCTTAACTTGAATAAAATTAAGAAGAACAGAGTAGAATTCTTGGAGAGAAGAAAGAGGGATGGACGAAAATTTTAGGGAGAATTGAGACATGAGAGTTGTAGAGAATACTAGGTGTGAGTGTGTGTTTTTTTTAGTATTTATAGAAGATGGAATTTCCTATCCCTTCTCAAACTCTTCCAAAGAGACACACTTTGATTAGGATTTGACCTAGTCAAATTAGGCTTTGATCAAGTCAAATTAATCATGGCACTTCCTCTCATCATTCTCTAGATCAAATCTTGTCAATCCATTTTGATGGGCTTTATGGAATGGGCCTATTTAATTCTAAATTAAATATTCCCATGGACTTTATATTAAATCATATTTAATATACTAAGCCCATTAATTAATTAATTCACCCTTTTAATCTTATTAAAAGGAAAGCCCATGCTTTAATAAAATTCATAAATCTAATTTATGAACTCAAGACCGATTATTCCAAATAATTCATCGAGGCTTGAATCTCGAAGAAGTATAATTTAATTCCATTAAATTAAACCTTCTCCCGGAATTAATTCCAAATTAATTCCCTTTCATTTGGTGTAGCGGGTGTGACTCTTTAGGTTCACCTTTCAGCTAGACTTGGACCTACTTCTTGTTATTTCATAACCAAAGTAGTCTGTTACCATGGGTGGCCCTCTAGCAACGGTCCATGGCACTAGAGACTAGGTGAATTTATGGTGTGAACATTTAGGCTCCGAGTTATACGCAGGTGCGGTCCTACCGACGCTCGAATACGTACGGGTACGGTCCTACTGTCGCCTGTCTCCCGTCTCCCGGCCTTTAGTCTAGGGGTCGGTTCCCATTCTTGACTAGGCAACTATGCATAATGCTCGAGATAGGTTTAACTCGACGTAGGAAATCCTTTCCCACTACATCAAGTGCTATGGCCATAGACTTTGTGAGTCTAAAACCATCTCCGAGCGCATAGGAGATCTTGCTGTCATATCCTTTGACAGGGGACAGATCCTATCTTGGAATTCACCGTTCTTACATACTCCGACTGCACTGGACGAGGCTTATGATGACCATGTGATATAATCGGCAAATTTACTAATGGTGACCAAGATACAGCGCTTAGTATGTAGGGGACTGCCGTGATCCTCAAGTCCAAGGACTAATCCCGTACTATCGGAATCGGGGAATACGAGTCATACCGACCAAGCCGGAGTAGCTTCCATATGACGATTCCCGCGAGTCACCTCAGTAGGCCGCTCCCCAGCAGGCCGACCCCACTAACACTGCTTAGACGATCCTCGTCACCCGTCGATGAAACACGACAGCAGATGCTTAGTGCAAGTCTTAATTGAATTTCTCGATGCCCTGTCTCGAGATTCCTTTGACTTGGAGTATTTCAGACTGATTCGGCGAAACTGATTTCATGAACCTACCTCCAAGCGTAGTTCCAATTTCCCGAAATGTTATTTCAGTCTGTGGGCGTTTGTTGTGACATCGTAACGATGCAAGCAGTAAGTGCAACAAACTCATGCCTATGAATCCTTACTACATTCATTAACATAATATTACTTGTTCACAGATTGACGAATGGTTCTCAGAACAGCCAATACCATTGACTTTCTGGTCACCTATTCTAACACGGGCTATCTTCATTGTAAAGAAGCTATCCTTTCTTGCGTCATCAGCTTGATATCAGAATCGCAGAACGTACAGCTAGTTGTATGGACTTCACCGCGGGATGTTTCCGAGCTAGATTGCAAAACCGAAAGCTGGGTTTGTTTTTAACATCAAAGACTCTGGGCAGAGTCTTTCATCTAGCTGGGCTATTCTTCGCACAGTGAGGCGGACGAAAGGACGGTGAAAGTAGTCTTTGAAAGCTGTCTTTTGACTAAGCCTCCGCATATAGAAAAATGCCTATATCAAATCTATTCCAAGATATATGGAATTCTACTATTAAGACGTAGCCGGGTAGTCTCCGATCGGGTGAAGGAATGCTAGTGCGCAAGCTCTTCTCAAAAACAAAAGAAGAAAGGCTTATGGTTCAAAGCCCTATAGCGCTAGCCAACAGGCATTAGATGAAGCCGATTTTTTCTATTTCGCATAACCCTTTCATGCTTCTTTGTAGCATACTGAAGATGCTGTAGGCCTTCCTTTTATAGAAGGGCTTTGGCTTCCGCCAATGCTGTTAGAGGGTGTCTTTGTTTATGTAACTTCAATCTAATACCGAAGTACTAATACAAGCCCAATCCCAAAAACCTTCTTTGGCCTTTGAGTCCTTCTCGTGCCCCGAGCCAAAAGGGAAGAAGAATAAGCAAGAATCCGTGAAAGAATATGTAGTTGTCGGAGATGCTTTGTTGTTCTTATCTGATTGGGAATTGGCGGGATTGGGAAAGAGATCTGATAGTTCCGACTTCGATAGGTCCTAATTCCACCAAAGCAGGCTTGGCATGATGCCCATTGTCACTCCTTTTCAGTTTATGCGCAAGGGTTCCAAACCTTTCAAAAGAATCTGACACGGAAAGGGTCACTCAAGCAAAAGAAAGGCCCACAGCCTATTTCGAAATCAAAAACACCTACTAGGAACTTTATAAAAAGGACCTAAACCTAAAAAAGGCCTGAGACTGACTTCCTTGAAAAGAGGGAGACAAGTTATGTAGGCTGTGCCGTTCAAGAAATGTAGCGGTTGCTCGACCAAAGCCGGTCAAAGAATCGATTAGTAGTATGCCTAATATTGGTAAAAGGTATTTAGTCTAGTTATAAAGTCTTACTCATAAGTAGAAAGAGTCCCTGTGCTAAATGAAGAGAGGTAAATAAGCAAAGGATAAAGAAGCATTTCCCCGGGAGGCTAAGCCAGAAAATAAAGAGAGTGTTAAAAGGCTACGCACCTTGGTCCAGAACGAGGATTGGGATAAGTTTAACCCGTTCTCTTTAGTTCTTAAGCCGAATATCTGTCCTGAGTGGCTAACTATAAAATATGAAAGGAGAAAGTCTCACCCCTTTTGGGTATTTGACTACTAAAGCATCTCTCCAAAAATGGTTGAATAAAATGCTACTGACCTTTGGTTATTTCACTCATAAAGAAATTTCCCTGGAGCCAGGTCCTTATTATTTAATTTAAAGCCTTTGCCTCTGGTGAGGGTGTGGATCAATCCGCTAATTAGGCTCTTAAGAATGAGATGTCGTTTTCGCTACACTGACTTCTAGTAGGAAAATCCTATAGTCGCAAGAGAATTATTCTTCTTCCGCGGAGAAGATCACATTGCTTAATCTTTCAACGGCAATAGCAGCAGATTACTTTGCCTATTCTATCCCTTCAAGTCCCACAGCTTCTTCTCAAGCAGCAAATGGTCGGCTTAGTCTTATATTATTTGATATGAGACTCAATGTAGTCACCCCCTTGAGAGCTAGTTCCTTCCCTTACTAGTGCAGCAATCAGGCTTGGCACCTTCCCTTCCTCCTTTTCTTCTGTGCATGGGATATATTTTAACCTACTCATAGATTGAAAGCTTACTCCTTGCCCTAAGCCAGTTTTTAATCTGATTTTGAAAACTTTAAAAGAGTTAGCAACTTGAGGGTCTTATCTTGGAAGGCAGACTAAAAAGAAAGACTCACTTCATTTATCCCCAGGACTTGTAACCGCACCGCCTACTCTTACTGTTTGAGTTCCGACTGCCCTGAACCCGTAACTGCTTTTACGGAAAGAAAGAATGAAAAATGAAGGGCAGAGAAAGTAGAATTGACAATCTTTCCTAAGGGAAAAGAAGGGAGATTTTTTAATAAAAGTTTCGCTTCGCTCTCAACCGCTACCACTCGTCGGAAAGTAGGTTTATTATGAGCTTGCTTGCCGACAATTTGATCTGCGACACTTGTACCTCCCGCTTGCCAAAAAGCTATAGTCAACTGAACTTTCACTTTCCTGACTTCTTTCGCTTCCCTCAAGGCTAGCAGAGGGGGCTAACCTTTGAGTAGAGCCAGGAGCACCTATATATAAGAATAAGATAATTGGCTATATTATCCGGTAAAAAAGGCATTCTTCTTTACTCTCAACAGCTTCTCAAAGAGCTTATGAGACTAGTGAAAGAATTTCATTGCCTTGCTTTATCCAGCAAGAAAAACTCCTTCGCTCCTCTCCTTATCAGTCGAGCTCAATTACATCGATCCTAACGCATAATGGCTTTCGCGCTAGCGCGCTCATCCCTTGCTTGTTCCCTCATTCGGAACCTAAAACTCTTTCTATCGGCCGATCTAAGCACCCGAAAACCTTACCGGATTCCATGGTCATGCCACTAGCCGAGGAAATCGGTTATAACCTTAGATAGATATCCGGATAGCCATTGTAGCAAAGAGTTTGCAGCATGAATTGATCGAGGTTGATTTCTCGTTCATTTGTATCCGTTCGAAGAATTTTCCCCAGCCAATGGAGCTTATTCATGATCCCCGCCTACTTAGTTCGGCCTTGATGAGCCTATTTTTTTATAACTCTAGCTAACTTCTTCTTTTTCTGTTTAGCCTAACATGCATTTCAGGACACTTTCTTATTTGCAGTTTGGTTGTAATGGGTAGGTAATCCTAGATGTTTCCTGAAACTCCTGATTACCAGTTAGTTATGGCCGAGATAGAAAGATTTCTCAGTCAGATGTGGATCCGTCTTGCTTCGATCAGATTTAACAAGCAAGCCATTTTTAGAACATAGGTACACTATGATTTGCCAGCAAGATGTTAGTTCACTGTAATAATTCATATTAGGGAAGATTAAAGGAGAGAGGTCCAATTGACATCATTCACGATCAGATAGCCTGAAGCTTTTCATGCGCGATTAGAAAGCTCATCAAAAGTCTATTCAGGGCATTGATGGTAGTCAGCTCATTCATTCTCCAATTCAACATATGATTTTGTGAGACTCATACAAACTCTGCTTACCTACCCGGTGTAGCTCTATTCCTAATCGGTCTCGAGGTTTGGAACCCCAACAATCTTTTTTCTCTCTTTTGATTAATATGTTTGGTAGCCGTTATCAAAAGATTGGATTGCCACATGCAGTACAGCTTAGTCAGGGTCTTCTTGGAGTTCTGGTTGACTTTTCAGGCATAAGAGCTAGCTCGACCATCCATCGAAATAGGAACGTAGTTCTTTTTCTGAGATAGAAAGCTTTTTAGTCCGCAATGGGGGACCAAGCCATAGCTTCTAGGCTTCATACACTCAAGCAAGCCTTTTCTATTAACCATTGGGCTCGGAATGGGGTGCCGCATTTTCATTTTTAGAGGGGCTTTTGGTAGTCAACTGTTAAGGCTCTTTGTCTTCATCTGCTAGTTGAGGACGTAGTGGATAGAGGACTTGAGTAGCTAAATTGAATGAGGGGCCTAGCTTGCTTTTTATAACCTTCGAGGCTTTGAGATGTAGTTGACTTGAAGCCTAAACTTGCTTTCCTTCGATTCTCCTGTTTTAGGCGACAGGTTGCGGTGAGACAGGAGGTAGGGAATAAGGAAATTAAACGCATGGATTTCATAAGATAGGTGTAAAGGAGTATAGCAAAGCGATAGGAAAAAAAGGGCCTTTCTTTTGGCTATGTTTACTTTGTCATCAAGGGCGGAGCAAAAGTAACTAGGCGGAGATGTAATCGCTGTAAGTAATTTCTCATAGAATAGAATCTTATCATTTTTTAGAGAGTCTGATTACCCTTTGTTCAAGTCCGAGTCGTGTCTCCTTAGCCTATGGCGCCGAAGTTAGTAAATCACGAATACGAGTTATACTGGACCATTACGAAGGTCATGCTTTCTTTTGAGGCTCAAGCTTTCTAGTAGCTTTGACTAACATGAGTCTTTGTAACCGAAAAAGTATACATGCCCTAGGGTGGAGTAGTAAGCTTTTGAGATCTTATCCGGTTCGGAGGTTGTTCTACGTTTGCACAGTTCAAGGCTTCCTCCCTGTATACAAAGCCGCACCGAAGCATAGCTTTCCAAGCTTGGTATGGAATAGGATCTGGTCATGCGATCTCTGATCCAAGCTCTTTAGTAGATTGCTGGACCAAGGTGCGTAGCCTTTTAACATAACAGAAGGTAGCCACGTAGTGGTAAGAAGACTTTTCCGTCTCAACAGTTGATTGCGCATAGCCCAAATGAGAAAAGGAAGATGAGGCTAATTTTGATAAAGCATCTGCCTGTTTATTCAGAGATTGTGGTATCCTTCAATTGAAAAGACTGAAGAGTTGAAACCAAAGTGCCGAACAAACAGTTAAATATGCTTTCATCATCTACTCTTTTGCCTCATACTCACCTTTTTCATTTCTGGACTAGTGAGAACTAGATCTGCCCCACTGCCCTCTTTATTTGAAAGATCCATCTACATAGAGAACCAACCTTTTTGACAGACTGAGTAATATTAGTTCCATCTACCAGCATTGCATTTTCATCATGTTGTGCTTCGCTTTGTAAACTAAGTTCTTCTGCAATTAAGTCTGCTAGAGCTTTAGCTTTGATTGCAGTTCTAGGCTGGAATGATATATCGTGTTCTCCTAGTTCTATTGCCACTTGGTCATCTGATCTAAAGCCTCAGGCTTAGACAAAATTTGTCTAAGTGGTTGATCAGTAAGAACACAAAAAGTAAGGCCTCAACTTTCGAGCTACGTGGACTAGAGCCAAGACCAAGTTTCACTGCACTAGTCTATTTTTGTTTGGCTCCGTGTAGCGCTCTACTTACATAGTACACTAGCCTTTGTTTGTGTATTTCCATCTTGTTGCACAAGCACAACACTAATTGCCTCCCCACATACTGATAAATATAAATATAAAGTTTCCCCCAGTTTGGGAGAAACTAAGGTGGAAGGGAATGGAGATAACCTTTGAGCTCGTCAAAAGCTTGTTGAAATTGATCATTCCACTGAAAATCTTAAATTTTATTTAACACATTAAAGAATGGCAAACCTCGCTCAGCTAACTTAGATAAAAATCGATTCAAAGCTGCCATCCTTCCAATAAGTCGCTGCACTTCTTTGATAGTCTTAGGTGGACACATATCAAGAATTGCTTTGACTTTATCTGGATTTGCCTCCATCCCATTTTTGGATACCATGTATCCTAGGAATTTTCCTGATCTGACCCATTTAATCTCATTCGACTCTGTCTCAATATCTCTAACACCTCCCGAAGATCAAAAGCAAGCTGTTGGGTAGTTCGGCTTTTACTAACATATCAATCCACATACACTTCCATGTTTTTACCGATCTGTTGCTTGAACAACTTGTTCACTAGCCTCTGGTAAGGGGCTCCGGCATCTTATCGGCCAACCCGGAGAAGATGTCTCTATACTCACTCAGCAAAGCTTCCTTTCTTTTTAGGTTAGAAAGGAACTCTTTCTATCTTTATCTCGACAAAAGAAAGGGGAACTTTCACTTTTTAGCGGCGAATCTAACGTTTTCTCGGCCTGGACCTAGATCCAACCCCTCAGTCTCAAAAACTTCAGCATGGATAGATAGATGCCATGTGGCCGTTAGCTATTAAGTATTTCGTATATAGCCGGATTTGGACCCTACCTGCCCTTTCGAAAAGGTCTTTGCCATACCAGATCAATTAGTCTCAACTGAAAGCCATCTTTGCCCCTCAATACTCGCTATCGGGTTGTAACCGAAGAGAAGGGACGATGCCCAGACAGATTTGACCCAATGGCAAACAGGCCAAAGGCCCAGACTGAGACGAGTCAGGGATCCAGAATGACTTCATTGACTGATCACCGAGCAAGAAAGGCGCTTTATGCAACATAGAATATAGATTACTCAACTACTCCTAACCAATACTCCTATCATCAAATTGGTTTTCGGTTTATAGAGGAAGAGAATAAAGTATTGCAGCTCACCTCGTGCTTCCATCAAACGAAGCACTCGGGTTCCACTTTGTTAACATAAGACATAAGGAAGTTCTTTCAAACAGATGGAAGTCCCACTTCATTCCAAAATGGTTTTGTCCCATAGCCTGAGTTACACGAATTCCGACCTCTTTCGGTTATGTGATGTGCGAAATCAGCTTACGTATAGTTGCTTATAACTACTGTCTGTATAGCCAAAGAAATACATGGGTGCTTCCTATATATGAGCATTCTTGAGTGCAGGTTGAGGGTTGGGGCTCGACTGGATGGGATGGGTAGAGCTATCTTGCCTTCCTCCACACAGTATGACACGCTCTCGTCACCCCCCGGTGGCACGGTATACCTTCGTTGATCTGTTCTGACAATACAGATGAATGTCTCTTTCTCCCCATCAGTCGAACCACTTTACGGTTCAATGCTTGTCTGTATTCCTTTCAGTAGGTAGCTATTCAGATAAGTTTCTTTCTGACGTGCTGCTAGCTTCATTTATTTATATCCATATCACGTTTGGGTTGGTACTTTGGTCTGGACATCGCCCACATGATTGGAGATGGAGGGATTGCCTCTCCCTTCTAGGGAGTAAACCACTTATTTATCGTTAATTGACAGACGAGATAGCCTCAATTACATCGAGCATTCTCCCATTTGTTTAATCTACTTCCTAAGTTATGAGCATGACATGCGTTAGACTTTTTGCATTTCCATAGCCTTTTTCTGTCTAAACGAAACAAACAGATATTGATAACTAAATTTATTAAAAACATTTCCAATCTCCGATTTAATGAGCACTTTTAGAACATAAAACTATTAAACAATTACCATTTTTCCCCAGCCCTATCACTGACCTATCAATATTTCACCGAAAGCTATATAGCCGATTGATCTAGGTTGGTTTCCGGCCACCTGGATCAAACCAAACAACGGTATCCCAAAGCACATGGGTATATGGGCGCTTGTCTAGTTCTCATTAGAAATAACTCCGCAAAATATTCCTTCTGTTTCCCGACTAAATCCTATTTATTGTAACAAAAGACCGATACTCTAAGAGCAGTCGTCCTACTAAGACTGACGTGCTAGCTCATAGGAGATAGGGAAACTTCTTTATTGTCTATTGCTCGGGGGCTAGCAGCAACCTGCAGGCTCGAGAGACGTCCTTGTCTGAAAAAAGAGCTACTCTGACTTACGCAATTAGTAGGACACGGAGGAACAACCTACTTGACTTCTTTTTTCCGTCGTTGACCCATGATCAATGGCTGGACCATGCTCTTGCCTTTAGGCCCCCCACTACCAACCGCTTAATGTCGGGATATACGGGGTTTCCACCTCAATAGAACCAGTTTTATGCAGCAAACCCGGGAAACTTCCTTCTAGTGTATCCCGTATCCCTTCCTGGGTGAGAATTCTTTGTCTCTCAGGCAACTCTTTTAAGAACCCTCTTTAGGCCCTCGTATTCTTCTGTGCCTGTAATAAAAAAAAAATTATGTTTTGTGCTCTAATTCTAACGCGGAGAAGCAGGCAAGTTGATTCCCATCTCTCAAGGTCAGTTGGCAAATTCCCATTCTCGAGGTACAAAGAAAGATTGAATCCAATATGTTCTGTTGTGGGCGCCTAATGAAGTGATGTTGGGCTAAGCGGTCTTCTCGCTTCCCTGTCAGGATTAGGATTTAGCTCGGAACAGCCTGCTTTTCCCCCTTTGGTGCCTCATTGATAGGTAAGTAGAGATGTGTGATTTGTACCAATACTGGAAGGATCACTCCAAAAAGCAGAACTTATCTTATAAACGATCCTACTCAACATGGATGAAAGGATTCCCTTGGTAGGGGCATGAAAGACAGGTTTGATGGAATGAAACGTCCACCCTTGATTCATACCACTAAACACCTTACTTCTTAACCTTGCTTTTGATTTAATTAATCTTCCCCTACTCCTATAAAGGCCGGCGAGTGCTTCTTACCGAAAGGATGTGCTTCCACGGCCGGAGAAAGAAGGTTCATAGATCACTGATCGACGGATCAGTCGTAAAAACAAAGCAAGAAAGTTGTAAAAGAAGCCCTAGCGGCTTAATCTTGAGTTTCGTCCAATATGAATGCAATGCTTAGTTAGGTCGTCCAAAGACAGAGCTGATCCTACTTATTTGTATGAGGAAGCCCCGACCAGACACTTTCTTTAGCCACCCACCAGTAATGAACCGCCCAAATCTCCTTTCCTCTGTTCCTTCCTCTTCTTTCTGCATTAAAGGAAGCGTTTCAAAGCAAGGCTGATCTATGGTATACGGGGGAGATCCAACAATGATTCCATCTTTTTACATCAAAGCTGTTGCGCCAATGAATGTCTTTGAAAGGCGAGTAAGCCGAAACCTATACCTCTAATTAGATTAGGCTGATGAAATAGCAAAGCTTACGGAGGAGGAAGAGCAGACCATACAAGTAATGTAATATACCTGTCGTTGGTGAATACAGAAAACAACCAATTGAGATTTATCGTATAGAAGACAGAAAGGATTAGATTCAGGGGATTCTAAGTCGTGCTAATTTTTTTCCAAGCAAGCGGAGGGGGGAAAAGAAGGGTAGGGCTTAAAACAGCTCGTTCAGAGAGGGTTCGAGTCAGGAACGATATAAGAGGTCCAGGCCAGTCCTTTCTTCTTTCTAAGAGCTCCCTCTCATACTAAAGTAGAGATTCTAATTCCACATCTCTACCAACGCCAAAAGGCAAAGCGAGTAGCCTTGAGGCGCAAGGTTCTGTCGTACGTATCCAATCTTCTCGGTCATGAGAGCAGCAAAAGTAGTCCTATCCTAGCTCTGCCCTGAAGAGCGGCTAGCATCTACCAAAGCTATGCGTCCCGGGAGCCTTATGTTCTCTATCAAGGTAAAAGTACCCGACTATTAATAATAAGTAGCGAGAGCAAAAAAGGACTCAACCACCAAGTAGCGATGCCCTTCTAATATAATGTAGGCTTGACTCTGCTAAGTGAGTAGCTAGGCCGCGGATAGAGCCCTTTCTGATCGTCAAAAGAAAGAATTCCAGGAGATGAGGTGATAGACATTTCTAATATATACGGTCTTTCCTTGCTTTCCATGGACTTTACTTTCCAAGTAGAGCAGAAGGGCTTGCTTGCTAATAAGTAAAATACCCGGCTGCGGTATAAATGCATTTGATCGATCCACTTCGTAGTCCATGGGATGGACAACTCCTTCCTCTTGCTTGTCAAAAGAGTCATTGTAACTAGTGCGTCTTTTCTTCCGTCAAAGTCTTCGCTTCCCGGTCTTGAAGGTATGTCTGGAGGGTCTTATTTGTGCTTCTCCTTCCAAGTCATTACTAGCCTTTCTTCTTGACAGCTTTTCTCGGATTCCCTTATCTGTCTCGTATAAGATGTTATATTGTTCGTAAGCCATAGCCAATGGCTTTCTCGCTCCTTCTTTACTAATAAAATGTTCCAAAGAAAAAGAAAAAGCTATAGATCGATTCAAGACAGGTACACTTAACCTATTTTCCGTTATAACTCAGCTTTCCCTTTAACGCTTAACTTCAATTCCGTACTGCGTGGCTAAGCTGTTACTCACGACTTAGTTAGTATGGTTCGCCGAGTGTTCACTCCGCACCGTAGTTCGCTCTCGCTGCTTTCCTTGTCATTGACTTTTAGTTGTCTTTTCCGTAGGTTTTCTTAGTTGGAATTAAAATCATACCTTTCCCGAACTAGAAACTCTCTAGGGTCTAAGACCAGATAAGTAGCTAAGACCTCTCCTTACTCGTCTCGCCTTTCGCTCCTACTCCTCTCACTCAGGTACTGGCCTTTCAAAGCTTCTAAGTCGGCTTATTGGCCTAGGCATTCTAATATCATGAAATACACCGCGAGCTAACCAAAGAGACGAGCAACTCGCACGAGTCGTAACAGCAACAGGTTTCAGCATCCTCATATGCTTTCTAGCCAGAAAAGAAGGACTTTTAGGTAACTAACCTGTGTGACATACCCAATAGCTCTTCCAAAAGGGTCCTACTACTCCCATTCATGAACAACTTGTAAGGGTAAGGCCAATGGCATAACAAAGACTCATGTAGTTAAAGAGCTACTACCTAGCGAGGTTCTTTCAGAACTGCTACTAATACAATGGCTAGTTGAGCAAAGCCAATCTCCTAAAAGGTCCCAGGTCTAGAAGTATGGCATATGTTGTAGATTCACCGACGAGGAAGTAGTCGATTTGCTTGATTACGTCTACTTCTAAGACATAGTATTCTCTATTCCTACATGAATGAATCTGTCACCATAGCAAAGTAGCTAAATCCTAGTAGTTGATGAATGAAGCTGAGCCAGACTACTTTATTAAAGAATTTCTCTTTCACAAAAGCTATAAATTCTTTTAAGGAAGAGAAGCAGCTTAAGCGAAAGGGATCTCGCCTAGTCTGCTTGGTACGATGTCTTTTGGAGGTTGGTTGTCACGAGCCCTATCATCAAATCTAGTCTCGGTCATTGAAGGAAAAACCATACCTCTATATGGTTTGAAAAAGGTCTTTCACAGCTGGCTTTTCTGTTAGAATAGGTGACCATGTAGCCAATCTTGGCAGGAAAAATGTAACCTATGTCTAAACAATTTCAAGGATTTGATAAATTATTAATGAATAAGAAGTGATATTCATTTGACATTACTTTGTTTGTGTCACTTTATCTGCTTTATATTTCTGTTCACTACGCAAACAAAGCCCACGGACTGAAAACACATTTTGGGGACTGGGACTACACTTGGAGGTAGGTCCATGAAATCAGTCCTGCCGAATCAGTCCGAAAAACTCCAAGTTAAGGAATCTCGAAAATGGGTACCGAGATTCCCCTTGAGACTTGCACTAAGCATCTGTTGTCGTATTTCATCGATGGGTGACGAGGTTCGTCTAGTCAGTGTTAGTGGGTTAGCCAGCTAGGGAGTAGCTGACTGAGGTGACTCACGGGAACCATCTTACGGAGGACCTTGAGTAGGGTCGGTTAGGTATGACGTGTGTTCTCGGTTCCAACAGTACAGGTCAAGTCCTTTGACTTGAGGTACTGCTGAGTTTACCTATATATCAAGGTTGTATCTTAGATATGGTGAGAGATTGCCAAGAAGCATTTGAGTAGTCATAAGCCATGTCTAGTGCAGCTCCGGTGTACAGAGTGACAGTAGTTTCCAAGAAAGGATCTGTCTCCTGTCAAAAGGTATTGACAGTTGAGTCTCACAAATGCTCTGTGTCTTGTCCCTAAAATCTGTGACCACAGTAACTGAACAAAAGGGAAGGTTTCCCTTACGGCGTTTAGTAAAGGACAGACCGACACTTAGGTCCAAAATGGGTACCTGCATTTTCTGTGCCCTAGACCCTAAGTGGTGAGTCCGCAGACGGAAGGACAAGTGTATTGTTAGAGCCTAAATGTTCATCCCCGTATATTCACCTAGTCTCTAGTGCCACGGACCGTTGCTAGAGGGCCACCCATGGTAACGGGCGGATTCTAGGAATCCGACCAAGTCTAGCTGAAGGTACCTAAAGAGTCACACACAATCCGCACACATAAAGTATTTAATTTAGAATTAAATATTTGGAGAAATGGAATGATTAAATTGGATTTAATCGGGTCCTTAATTTTCTGGGAAAGAATTAATTCCTTTTATTGGATAAAATGGATTTATCTAATAAATTAGATTTATTAAAAAATTAATTTAATGGGCATAGAATAAATATTTGTATTTAATATATTTATTTATTGCCCTTGGAATATTTAAATAGGTTTTAAATATTCCATTAAATTAAATTAATGGTTGAGATTAAAAGGAGAGATGAATGGCTAGGATTAATTTGACTAGGTCAAATTACTACTTTGACTAGGATTTTGACTAGTCAAATTAGTCTTCTTAGAGTTGGAGTTTGAAGAGGATTAAACTCCTCCTCTCTCGTCCGCCTCTCTCCTCTCTCTCTCCAAGAATTGTTCTTGTTCTTTTTGTGTTAACAATTGAACAAAAGGAGGATTAATCCCGTTAAATAATTACGTGTGATTGATCCGTCCTCTCCAAATAAAATACTTGTTCCTTCGCTAGCACAAAGTACAAGATACGTGCGCGGATTGCGTGTCACGATTTAGAGGATCTCACATATGAGATTTGGAGCAAATCGGGGGAACAATGCGAGTACCGGTTAGAAGAGGAAAACGACGAACCAGTAGGTCTCTATTTACGTTTTCGCCCTCTTTTGTTTTACAAATCCTATGGCCTCCATGATTGCATGTATGTTCTTACTTCATGAGATACACCGAACACCCGGGAACTTCAAGGGCACACCCCTTGAACGTGTTTTAATTTTATACGTATTATGCATGTCTAAGTTCTGCAATTTAAATTTAGACCGCACTTCCGCATTCGCGCTATTCCCGGGACGATCCACACGCCTATCCCAGGCTTTCAGTGGTATCAGAGCCCGGTTCGGTGTATAGGCCTAGGGTTTTGTGTGCGTTTTAAGCATGAAAACGTGTTTGGCATGTTTTAATTATTTCTTGATACCTTTATCGTTAAAGTATGTCGTTTTTCTTGCTTTCAATTCGTATGATTCTTGGTATGTTGGTATTCTCTGTTTTTCTTGGGAAACGCGGGGCAAAAATCGAACGAAACGGAGAAATGCAGCATGCAGCCAGCCGGTGGCTGACCACGGGCGGCTGTGCGCTCAGGCGAGGCAGACGCGCACAGGTAGAGGAGCCTGCGCGCGGCCGCCTATGCCAGGCGCGCAGTCAGGCCTGCCTGGTGGCTCGGCCGGGCGACAGGCGCAGACGAGTGGCCGGGCGCACGCCGCATGCGGGCAGGGAAGCCCGCGCGTGCGCGCCAGGCCAGCACGGTGGGACGCCTGCGCGCCCGGACGCATGGCCAGAGAGGCCGCGCACGAGTGCGCGCATGAGGCGACGCCTTCAGGCGCACACGCACGCAGACGGAGGAGTCTGCGCGCGCCTGTCTGGCAGGCACACCCTATGCGCGAACGCAGACGATGGTGTCGGTGTATCTCGCCTAAGCTTAAGCAAAAGGGATCTCGCCTAGTCTGCTGGTACGATGTCTTTTGGAGGTTGGTTTTTCACGAGCCCTATCATCAAATCTAGTCTCGGTCGTTGAAGGAAAAACCACACCTATATATGGTTTGAAAAGGGTCTTTCAGAGCTGGCTTTTCTATTAGAATAGGTGATCACGTAGCCAATCTTGGCAGGCGAAATGTAACCTATGTCTAGACAATTTCAAGGATTTGATATATTATTAATGAATAAAGAAGTGAAATTCATTCGGCATTACTTTGTTTGTGTTCACTTTATCTGCTTCATACATATCTGTTCACTACGCAAACAAAGTCCACAAACTGAAAATGTATTTCGGGGACTGGGACTACGCTTGGAGGTAGGTCCATGAAATCAGTCCCTCCGAATCAGTCCGAAAATCTCCAAGTCAAGGAATCTCGAAAATGGGTACCGAGATTCCCCTTGAGACTTGCACTAAGCATCTGCTGTCGTATTTCATCAACGGGTGACAAAGGTCGTCTAAGCTGTGTTAGTGGGTTAGCCTGCTAGGGAGCAGCTGACTGAGGTGACTCGCGGGAACTGTCTTACGGAGGACCTTGAGTAGGGTCGGCTAGGTATGACGTGTGCTCCCGGTTCCAACAGTACAGGTTAAGTCCTTTGACATGAGGAATTGCTGAGTTTACCTGTATATCAGGGCTGTATCTTAGATATGGTGAGAGATTGCCAAGATGCACTTGAGTAGTCATAAGCCATGTCTAGTGCACCTCCGGTGTACAGAGTGACAGTAGTTTCCAAGAAAGGATCTGTCTCCTGTCAAAAGGCATTGACAGTTGAGTCTCATGTATGCTCTGTGTCTTGTCCCTAAAATCTGTGGCCACAGTAACTGAACAGAAAGGAAGGTTTCCCTTGCGGCGTTTAGTAAGGACAGACCGACACTTAGATCCAAAATGGGTACCTGCATTTTCTGTGCCCTAGACCCTAAGTGGTGAGACCGTAGACGGAAGGACAAGTGTACTTTTAGAGCCTAAATGTTCATCCCCGAATATTCACGTAGTCTCTAGTGCCATGGACCGTTGCTAGATGGCCACCAATGGTAACGGGCGAGTTCTTGGAATCCACCAAGTCTAGCTGAAAGGTGAACCTAAAGAGTCACACACAATCCACACACATTAAGTATTTAATTTAGAATTAATCGGGTCCTTGATTTTCTTGGAAAGAGTTAATTCCTTTTATTAGATAAAAGGAATTAATCTAATAAATTAGATTTATTAGAAAATTAATATAATGGGCCTAGAATAAATATTTATATTTATTATATTTATTTATTTATGGCCCTTTGGAATATTTAAATTGATTTTAAATATTCCATCAAATTAAATTAATGGTTGAGATTAAAAGGAGAGATGGATGGCTAGGATTAATTTGACTAGGTCAAATTACTACTTTGACTAGGACTTTGACTAGGTCAAAATCCTAGTCAAATTAATCTTCTAGAGTTGGAGTTTGAAGAGGATTAAACTCTTCCTCTATAAATACTCCTAGCCTTTCACCTTTGGAAGGATGATGAATCTTGAAACACACACACACACACACACATTCTTCTCTCCCTCTCCTCTCTCGTCCGCCCTCTCTCTCTTTTCTCTCCAAGAAAATTGTTTTTCTTGGTCTTTCGTTCTTGGAACAATTGAACATAGGAGTATTAATCCCGTTAACCTAATAACGTGCGATTGATCCATCCTCTCCAAAATATACTTGTTCGTTCGCTGCATGACGTGCAAGATACGTGGGTGGATTGTGTGTCACAATTTGGAGAGTCTCGTATACGAGATTTGGTGCAAATCGGGGACAATGCGAGTACCGGTTAGAAGACGAAAACGACAATCGGTAGGTTCCGATTTATTTTTTCGTTCCTCTTTTATTTTTTAATCCTATGGCCTCCATGATTCTTGTATGCTTTTAATTCATGAGATACACCAAACACCCGAGAACTTTAAGGAAAACCCCTTGAACGTGTTCTTTATTTTTTCGTAAAAGCATGTTTAAATTTTCGTTATTTAACTTTATACCGCGCTTCCGCATTCGCGCTATTTCCCGGGATGATCCACAATCTTTCAGTGGTATCAGAGCCCGGTTCGGTGTATAGGCCTAGGGTTTTACGTCCGTTTTATGCATGAAAACGTGATTTGGCATGTTTTTAATTAATTCTTGATTTTATTATTATTAAAGCATGTCATTTTCTTGCTTTTAATTCGTATGATTTTGTGGTATTGTTGGATTTTCTATTTTTCTTGGGAAACGGCGGGCAAGAAACGAACAAAATGGAAAAACGCAGCACGCGGCCGTGCGCACAGGCGAGGCAGATGCGCGCAGGCAGAGGAGCCTGCGTGCGGCCACCTGCGCCAGGCGCGCATGCCTGCATGCAGTCAACCTGCCGGACAGCGGCTGGCCGGGCGCGCGCGCAAACGGGCAGGGAAGCCCGCGCGCGCGCGCCGGGACGCGCGGCCAGAGAGGCCGCGCGCGAGCAAACGGGCAGAGATGCCGCGCGCGAGCGCGCGCACGGGGCGGTGCCTCCAGGCGGTGCGTGCACGCAGACAGAGGAGTCTACGCGTGATCGACTTCGTGCTGAGGGGCCGCGCGTGCGCACGCACGAGGCTGCGTCGCCAGGCGCGCGCGCACTCAGACGATGGTGTCTGCGCGTGCCTGCGCTGGGCTGCCGCGCGACTGGCGGCCGGCAGGCTTGAGCGCGCGGGCAAGGGAGCCTCCGCGCGCGGCCGTGCAGCCTGTTGCCGACCAGGTCCTGCCTGCTTGCGCGCGCGCCGGCTCCCTTGCCCGCCGCCGGCCGCCGTTCTTAGGGTTTCTCCCTATTTTCAGTTTTAATTTTTTAATTAATTCTAAAAATTCGTTTTTGTTTAATTTTTTGCCTATTTTCTAAGACATTATTTTGGTAGGTTGAATTATATTGGACTTGGAATCCCAAGGATAATTTACCTAGAAATAATGAGGAAGGGTTTTTCCTAAAATGGGAAAAGAATATTATTACCAACGGTTGTACCATATTTTTTCATACGTTACGCATTTATTTTATCTTGGATAATTGTGATTGGTAATCATGTGATGTTAGCATGTATTTTATGTGATTGGATCATATGATTATATGCGTTGGATGGAAATGGATGATCACGAGCCCTAGACCGAATGTATGGTTTAATTTTCTGTTGGGCCTGTGTGCCTCTTTTACTGCTTTCTCCTTCTTCTATTCTAGTTGCCTTGGAATAATAAGGCATTCTACCTCCCTCCTTATGTACTCCCCCGCGTTTTCGCTGGGGTTTCTATTTTTTAATATGTAATGAGTAGTATAGAAGTGATGTTTTAATTTTATGTAATTGGTGGAGAAGAAGGAAGGTCCACATGGAGAGCCCAGACCAGAGGTTCCAAGTCGTTTCCATGAAGAGAAGAAAGAGAAAAGAGACCAAGGCCCATCAGAATGATGATTGGGTTACTATTAATGTAATAGTATAGGACCAACCCTAGATTGACCATAGATCCAGTGCGGGCTCAGTGGGTCGCATAGGATTTGGGCTTGTGATCATCCAACAGGGGTGTGCTAGGCTTTAATTTTTCATGTGGTTATTATGATGGATGAATGGTGTTTTATTGATCATATAACTGCCATGGGATGCAATTTATTTTCGCATTATGGATGAATGTGTTAATATCTATTTATGAGATCTCGGTCATTTACTACTCTAACATTAGTTGGACCAATATCAAAATATTAGACCCTAGACAAAGTGGACATGGACTCTAGGAGTTCGTCCATGCCTTCCAATCCATGGCATAGTGAGGAAGCTGATTTAGGTCGATAGCGTGGTCTCACGAGTCGTGGCACGTTTATCGTGCTTAAAAGAAGTTGCACTATGTCATGAATGAAAAGTAGACCGCTGTTAGTTGTCTCACGAGTCGTGGAGGTAGCAGTGGGTCTATGGTTCGGTTGATTGGGTCGGTTCTAACGCCCGATTAGCAGGATTCGCTTGCAGTCCTCAGGATCATGTGAAAGGGTGAGGCGATAATCTTGGGAATCTCGTGGAATGAGAATGGTATGGCATACCTCCCACAGGATTCTTCCCATGCAAATCGTAAAAGCGGGGTATGGGAAAATTTGCTGCGGATCCCAAGCCCACTAGGAAAAGGTTTCCCGAACACAACGTTTGAGAGTACTGTGTTTTCGTATATATAGTGGGAGCATTAAATGACTAAAGACCAAGCATTTAATTATATATATCAAACCTCCGTCTTTTAAATTCTACTGATCGCGAACTCTGTTTTTAAATGTAGATTTAAAATGTCTAGGAACCCTTTATCAACCATTCTTGAGACCAACAAATTCAATGGAACCAATTACAACGACTGGTTGTGCAATCTCAGGATAGTCCTGGATTACGAGAACCAAGGCTACGTCATGGATGAGCCTCTCCCTAGGACCTTAACGGAAGGATCCACGTCGGAAGAACGTGAGACGTTCGAGACTTGGCATAAGGATAACCAGAAGGTTTGTAGCGTCATACATGCTTCGATGACGAATGAGATTCAGAAGCAATATGAAAAGCTAGACGATGTCCCTTCCATTATGGCTCGCCTTAAGGATTGCTATTGTTGGAATAGGTGACCAGAAGCCAATAGGTTTGGCAATTTGTAACCTATCCGACAACTTGATGTGAATGTAATATTATTATGTGATGAATAAGATGAGTGTTCGTCACCAATGGTACCTCCTTTGTTGCGCTCATCTTACATTTGTTAAAACGGTGTTTAACTTATATCGCAACAAAGCCCACAGACCATGGATTAACAACTCGTGTAGTTGGGCCACGCATTGGATGGTGGTCATGAAACCAACTGATTAAGAGTTGGGTCTGAAACGTTCCAAGTCGAGGACCTCGAGACAGGGCATCGAGGGTCCTATTGAGACTTGCGTCAAGAGTCGTGTTCATTAGATGAGTGCCGTGTTTCATCGGCGACAGGCGTGGGATGCCTACACGATCTTGATGGGTTGGTCGACTGGGGTCGAGCCGACTGGACTGACTCGCGGGGATCATCATATGGAAGCCTTGGAGGCTTGGTCGGTATGATTGATTTTCCCCGGTTCCGATAGTACGGGAGTAATCCTCAGACTTGAGGAATCATGGCAGTCACGTGCACATGACGGCTGTATCTTGGATCTGGCGAGAGGTAATCATTCTGTAAGATGATTATCATAAGCCATGTCCAGTGCAGTCAGAATGTGTAGCGAGGACGGTGGATTCCTAGAAGAGGATCCGTCCCCTGTCAGTATGTGACAGAGGTATCTCCTATGCACTCGGAGACACGTTCATGCTGTTTGAAGCTGTGGCCACAGTGGTTGGTCGAACAGGGAATGGTTTCCTGTGTCGACGCAATGAAGCATACGTGGTCTCGAGTATTAAGCATAGATGCCTAGTCAAGGATGGGAACTGATGCCCAATTCCATACCCTAGACTAAGGCCGGGAGACGGTAGACGGAAGGATCGTACCCGTACGGAATCGGCGCCTAAATGTTCCCGCCAATTCACCTAGTCTCTAGTGCCATGGACCGTTGCTAGACGGCCACCCATGGTAACGGGCCCTTGTGAGACACGGGCCCAAGTCTAGCTGAGGGTGAACCTGAAGGGTCACACACAAATCACCGAGGAGGTTGAGAGATCGACTTGGAGTCAATCTCGAAGGATAAAATAAGTAATTGGATTACTTAAGGGAAAGTCCATTGGATGGACGGGCCGATATTGTATCGGGCTTTCATTTAATCGGTAAATTGGATTTTCGATTAAATATGGAAAGTTGAGATGTTGACACGTTGGATCTTTTAATTGGATTAAAAGATCAACGGGAATAATTTAAGTGGACATTAAATTGGATTTAATATTGGGTTCGTCATAATTGGATTACGATAAAACCCGGTCCGTTAAATTATACCCGAGAGGAGAAATAATTCCTAATTTTGAATGGGAAGAAGTTGGACTTCTTTCCTTAATTAAACATGGCCGACACGCTCCCTTGGAGGAAGCAAAATCAGCCATGTTTCATGCTAGGTGGTATGTTGACTTATCTCTTTTGGAAAGAGACAAATCAACTCCAATCAAGCTCTTCCCTTTTGGTATGATTTGATCATACCATAAATTTTGGTAGGCTTGATTGAAGAATTGATGGTGATTGATTGGAATGAATCTAGACATCCTTGGATGAACCTAGACACATTCCAATAATCACATTAATTATGTATATATATGAGTATATACAACACCAAGCATATGTGATTCATTATTCATCTTTTTCTAGAAAAAAGAGAAGACAAAAATCCTCTCCTCTCTCTCAATTTTCGTGCTCTCTCCCTCTCTTACACTTGTGTTCTTATCTTGATTTTGAATCAAGAAGAAGAACAAAGTAGGTTTAAGAGAACACTAATTCATAGTGTTCTTCTCTGAAACCGATTCCTTCTCAACTCGTTCTTTTCTAGCAAGAAGAACGTGAGTTTCTTCCGGTGTGGTGTGTATCACCTTTGGAGAATCCATACGTTTGGATTTCGTGAGCATTCCGGAGAAGGAACAACACAAGTAGCCGGGAGCATACGCTAAACCATCAAAGGTAACGGTTTATTACGCTTTGATTGATTTCCTTTATATATCTATGCCCTATGTGCTTAAATATATGTTTTAATATTTACACATCCTACATCGAACGCCCGGTTGAGCACCCAAGGGTACACCCCTTGGGATTCACGTATTTTGAATTTGATTTAAATTTACGCACTTTTCTCGCTTTCTCGCTTCCGCTCGCGCTCCCGGGCGGATCCGCTTGTCCTTCAGCTATGCAGTCCTGTACCGACATACTAGGTATGTCACGACTAAGGCGTTCTTTGGAACTAAAATGACAGAAGTATCCTCTGTACAAGAGCACGAGGTTAAAATGCTTACCCTGGTGGAAAAGCTCGAGGACCTAAAGGCAGGCCTCGATAATGAAACGTACATAGATGTGATCCTTCAGTCACTCCCACCCTCCTTCGACCAATTTATTGTCAACTACAACATGAACGCACTTGAGAAGGGCATTCATGAGTTGATCAATATGTTGGTGCAATATGAGGTAACGGCCAAAAAGTCCACGCCTTCGTATTGTTTGGAGGTGCTTCAACTTCCAAAACGAAAGGCAAGGTGCGGACGTTGGAAAAGAAGAAAGGGAAGGGACAAGCCGTCAAAGCAGCTACGAACACTAAGAGTGTTCCCATTGCCAAAGTGGGGAAAGGCAAAGGAAAGGGGAAGGTTGTTACCAAGCAACAGTCGAGGGCATATGACATATGTATCAATTGCCGTGAGAAAGGGCATTGGAAGAGGGAGTGCACCAAACTCTTCTCGAACCAAGGTATATTTGTGATTGAGGTCAATATGGTCACTAATTCTGCCTCTTGGGTATTAGATACCGGCTGTGGAGCTCACATTTTGCAATGATTTGCAGGTGCTGAAAAGAAAGCAGAAAACTGGGTAGCGGGGATATGATCCTGAAGCTTGGAAATGGCAAGGCCATCTCGGCAGAAGCAGTAGGATCCGCCACTCGAGTAGTTAGTGATCGTATTAGCATAGAATTAGAGCAAGTTTATTATGTACCCAGTATGATTAAAAATAGTGGTTATGAGTTTATGATCAATAAAAAATTGCTTTTATTTGATGAGGTGTGGAATTGCTCATCTACTTGGTACACTTAACAATGGGCACTATATCTTGCAACAAACGAACTTCGTTCTAAACACTCAACACAAACGTAAAATAGATAATAACGGGATCGCACGACTGTGTCACGCTAGGCTAGGTCACATATCCCAAGACAGGATGAAAAGATTGGTAGACTCAAAGAACCTAGAGGTAGGGGACTTGAGTGAACTACCAACCTGTGAATCCTGTCTAATAGGGAAAATGTGTTAGAATAGGTGAACATATAGCCAATCTTGGGGGGCAAAATGTAACCTATGTCTATACAATTTCAGTGTTTTGATAAACTATTAATAAATAAAGAAGTGAAATTCATTTCTGGCATGACTTTGTTTGCGTTCACTTTACTGCTTTATATCTATCTGTTCACTACACAAACAAAGGCCACGGACTGAAAACCTATTTCGCGGACTGGGACTACGCTTGGACCTAAGTCCATGAAATCAGTCCCGCCGAATCAATCCGGAAATCTCCAAGTCAAGGAATCTCGAAAATGGGTACCGAGATTCCCCTTGAGACTTGCACTAAGCATCTGTTGTCGTATTTCATCGACGGGTGACGAAAGGTCGTCTAAGCAGTGTTAGTGGGTTAGCCTGCTAGGGAGCAACTGACTGAGGTGACTCGCGGGAACCGTCTTACGGAGGACCTTGAGTAGGGTCAGCAAGGTATGACGTGTATTCCTGGTTCCCACGGTACAGGCCAAGTCCTTTGACTTGAGGAACTGCTGAGTTTACCTATATATCAGTTCTGTATCTTAGATATGGTGAGAGATAGCCAAGAAGCACTTGAGTAGTCATAAGCCATGTCTAGTGCAGCTCTGGTGTATAGAGTGATAGTAGTTTCCAAGAAAGGATCTGTCTGCTGTCAAAGCCATTGACAGTTGAGTCTCACGTATGCTCTGTGTCTTGTCCCTAAAATCTGTGGCCACAGTAACTCAACAGAAGGGAAGGATTCCCTTGTGGCGTTTAGTAAGGACAGACCGACACTTAGGTCCAAAATAGGTACCTGCATTTTCCGTGCCCTAGACCCTAAGTGGTGAGACCGTAGACAGAAGGACAAGTGTACTGTTAGAGCTTAAATGTTCATCCCTGAATATTCACCTAGTCTCTAGTGCCGGACGTTGCGTGCCCGGACGCGCGGCCAGAGTGGCCGCGCGCGAGCGCGCACACAGGGGTGGCGGCTCCAGGCGCGCGCACACGCAGACAAGGGTGTCTGTGCGCGCGCGCATGCAGACGGTGGTGTCTGCGCGCGCGCGCACTGCGCAGGGAAGATGCGCGGCTGGCGACCAGCAGGCCAGCGCGCGCGCGGGCAAGGGAGCCTGCGCGCGTGACAGCCTGCCGGAATGCCAGGCCGCGCAACCTGCTGCAGACCAGGCGCACGCGAACGCAGGCAAGGGCCTGTGCGCATGCCGGCAGGCTGCTGCCGGTGGCGGCGGCCGGCTGCCGGTCAGCTAGGGTTTCTCTTCTTTTTTTATCTCTTATTTATTTTTCAGTTTTAATTTTTTAATTAATTCTGAAAATTCATTTTTGGTTCAATTTGCCTAATTTTCTTAGACATTATTTTGGGAAGTAAAATATATTGGATTTGGAATCCTGGGGATATTTTACTTAGAAATAATGAGGAAGGGTTTTCCTAAAATGAGAAAATATTATTACCAACGACTATGCATTATTTTCACACGCTACGCATTTATTTATTTATTTTATCTTGAATAATTATGATTGGTTATCATGTATTATTGGTATATTGATATTATGTGATTGGATCATATGATTATGTGTGTTGGATGCAAACGGATGATCACGAGCCCTAGACCGAATGTATGATTTAATTTCATGTTGGGCCTGTGTGCCTCTTTTACTGCTTTCTCCTTCTTTCTTTCTAGTTGCCTTGGAATAATAAGGCATTCTATTTTCCTCCTTATGTACTCCCCCGGGTTTTTTCTGGGGTTTCTATTTTTAATATGTAATGAGAGTAGAATAGGAGTGAGGTTTTAATTTTTTATGTAATTGATGGAGAAGAAGGAAGGTCCACATGGAGTGCCCAGACTGGAGGTTCCAAGGCGTTTCCATGAATTGAAGAAAGAGAAAAGAGACCAAGGCCCATCAGAATGATGATTGGGTTACTATTAATGTAATAGTATAGGACCAACCCTAGATTGACCATAGATCCACTGCGGGCTCAGTGGATCGCATAGGATTTGGGCTCGTGATCATCCAACAGGGGGCGTTCTAGGCTTTAATTTTGCATGTGGTTATTATGATGGATGAATGGCATTTTTATTTATCATATAACTGCTGTGGATGCATTTATTTATTACGCATTCTGGATGAATGTGTAGATGTATTATATTATGAGATCTCGGTCTTTAGTACTCTCACATTGGTTAGACCAATGTCTAAATATTAGACCCTAGTCAAAATGGACATGAACTCAAGGAGTTTGTCCATGCCTTCCAATCCATGGCATAGTGAGGAAGCTGATTTAGGTCAATAGGGTGGTCTCACGAGTCGTGGCACGTTATTGTACTTAAAAGAAGCTGCACTATGTCATGAACGAAAAATAGACCACTGTTACCTGTCTCACGAGTCGTGGGGGTAGCAGTGGGTCTATGATTCGCTTGGAGTCCTCGGGATCATGTGAAATGGTGAGGCAATAATCTTGGGAATCTCGTGGAACAAGAATAGTATGGTATACCTCCCACAGGAGTTTTTCCATGCGAATCGTAAAAGCGGGGTATGGGAAAAATCGCTGTGGATCCCAAGCCCACTAGGAAAGGGTTTCCCGAAAAATCACGTTTGAGAGTACCCTATTTTCGTATAAATAGTGGGAGCATTAAATGACTAAAGACCATGCATTTAATTACATTTTATTAAACCACCGTCTTTTATATTCTGTTGATCGCGAACTCTGTTTTAAATGTAGATTTAAAAAAATGTCTAAGAACGCACTTTCAAGCATTCTTGAGACAAACAAATTCAATGGAACCAATTACAACGACTGGTTGCGCAATCTCAGGATAGTCCTGGATTTTGAGAACCAAGGCTACGTCATGGACGAGCCTCTCCCTAGGACCTCACCGGAAGGATCCACGCCGGAAGAACGTGAGACGTTCAAGACTTGGCATAAGGATAACCGGAAGGTCCGTAGCATCATACTTGCTTCAATGACGAATGAGATTCAGAAGCAGTATGAAAGGCTAGACGATGTCCCTTCCATTATGGCTCGCCTTAAGGTTTGCAAAGCATTCCCGGACCGGCATACTAGGTATGTCGCGAGCAAGGCGTTCTTTGGAACCAAAATGACAGAAGGATCCTCTGTACAAGAGCACGGGGTTAAAATGCTTACCCTGGTGGAAAAGCTCGAGGACCTAAAGGCAGGCCTCGACAATGAAACGTACATAGATGTGATCCTTCAGTCACTCCCACCCTCCTTCGACCAATTTATCGTCAACTACAACATGAACGCACTTGAGAAGGGCATTCATGAGTTGATTAATATGTTGGTGCAATACGAGGCAACGACTAAGAAGTCCACGCCTTCCGTATTGTTTGGAGGTGCTTCAACTTCCAAAATGAAATGCAAGGGTGCCGGACGTTGGAAAAAAGAAGAAAGGAAGGGAAAGGCCGTCAAAGCAGCTATGAACACTAAAAGTGTTCCCATTGCCAAAGAGGGGAAAGGCAAAGGAAAGGGAAAGGTTGTCTCCAAGCAACAGTCAAAGAAATATGACATATGTATCAATTGCCGTGAGAAAGGGCATTGGAAGAGAGAGTGCCCCAAGCTCTTCTCGAACCAAGGTATATTTGTGATTCAGGTTAATATGGTCACTAATTCTGCCTCTTGGGTATTAGATACCGGCTGTAGAGCTCACATTTGCAATAATTTGCAGGTGCTGGAAAGAAGCAGAAAACTGGATAGTGGGGATATGATCCTGAAGCTTGGGAATGGCAAGGCCATCTCGGCAGAAGCAGTAGGATCTGCCACTCTAGTAGTTAGTGATAGTATTAGCATAGAACTAGAGCAAGTTTTTTTGTACCTAGTACGATTAAAAACATCTTTTCCACTCCATTGTTGGACAATAGTGGTTATGAGTTTATGATCAATAAAAATTGCTTTTATTTGATAAGGTGTGGAATTGCTCATCTACTTGGTACATTAAATAACGGGCTCTATATCTTGCAACAAACGAACTTCGTTCTTAACGCTCAACACAAACGTAAAATAGATAATAACGGGATGCACAACTGTGGCACGCTAGGCTAGGTCACATATCCCTAGATAGGATGAAAAGATTGGTAGACTTAAAGAACCTAGAGGTAGGGGACTTGAGTGAGCTACCAACTTGTGAATCTTGTCTAAGAGGGAAAATGACCAAGAAGCCCTTTGTAGGACAAAGCAGACTTGCCACAGGTCTGTTGGACTTGGTCCATACAGACGTATGGGGACCACTAAGGACGCAGGCCCGAGGTGGGTTCTCCTACTTCATAACCTTTACCGATGATCATTCACGGTATGGTTATGTTTACCTAATGAGGTACAAGTCTGAAACTCTTGAGAGGTTTAAAGAATTCAGACTTGAAGTGGAGAACCAAACCAACTGCAAAATTAAAGTCCTACGGTCAAACCGAGGCAGTGAATACCTTAGTACCGAGTTCCTTAATTATCTAAAAGAAAATGGTATAATATCTGAATGGACACCTCCCGGGACACCACAATTGAATGGTGTCTCTGAAAGGAGGAATCGAACCCTGTTGGACATGGTTCGATCCATGATGAGTTTTACCAAATTGCTCTTGTCGTTTTGGGGCTATGCGTTGGAAACGGCGGCCAAGTTGCTAAATTTTGCGCCTACCAGTGTGTTGACCCAAACACCATATGAGATATGGCACGGCAAGCCGCATCCTACAACTACTTGAAAGTGTGGGGTAGCCCCGCATACGTCAAGAGCTTAGTGGGAGATAAGCTAGAATCCAAGTCTAGCTTATGCAGGTTCGTTGGATACCCTAAAGAAACTGCGGGTTACTACTTTTATGGCCCCTTGGAACAAAAGGTGTTTGTTTCAAAAATGCAGTATTCTTGGTGCAAGGCTTCCTATAGAATATCCAACCTGATGAGCTGATCCTTGAGGAATCAAGTGATGGAATCCAGCCATCAGGTGTAGCCGCAGAACCCTCACTTAGAGGATTCAGGATAGACACCCGAAGGGTTGACCGACCTCGAGAAGTCCAACATGCTAGGCATGAAGGACATCCTCAGGAACAGCCAGCCCCGCTCCCTGAACCGCCGGCTCCGATACAATCAGCGTCCACAGTCACCACTGACGTTCCCGTTCTCCGTAGGTCTACTAGAGAGTCCAGACCTCCAGTGAGATATGGCTTTCTAAATACGACCGGTCTTTTGGATAACGATCCTAAGACATACGGAGAAGCGATGTCTGACATAGACTCCGGGAAATGGCTTGAGGCCATGAAAAACCGAAATGGACTCCATGAACGAGAACCAAGTTTGGAGACTTGTACATCCACCGAAAGGTGTTAAGCCAGTTGGCTGTAAGTGGGTCTACAAGCGCAAACTTGGCGTTGATGGAGAAGTCACTACTTTTAAGGCTAGGCTTGTAGCTAAGGGTTACACTCAATGACCCGGGGTCGATTTTGAGGATACCTACTCGCTGGTAGCCATGGCTAAATCCATTCGGATCTTGCTCACCAAAGCAGCATGGTATGACTAGGAGATATGGCAGATGGACGTGAAAACGGCCTTCCTCAATGGTTTCGTTGAGGAAGAGATCTATATGGATCAGCCGGAGGGTTTCACAGTCACTGCAGAAGAACAGAAGGTCTGTCGTCTCCAGAAGTCCATCTATGGCCTCAAACAAGCATCCCGAAGTTGAAACATTCGCTTTGATGAAGTAATACGGGGCTATGACTTCATCAAAAACGAATCCGACCCTTATGTATACAAGAAGGTCAGTGGGAGCTCTATAGTGTTCCTAGTGCTTTATGTGGATGACATTCTACTCATTGGTAATAACGTTAGAATGTTGGGAGACACAAAAGCATGGTTGTCAACCCAGTTTTCCATGAAGGACTTGGGTGAAGCCTCCTACATCCCAGGCATCCAGATAGTCAGGGACAGATCTAAAAGGATGTTAGGGCTTACCCAAAAACTTGTATATGGAGAAAGTCCTAAAGAGATATGGAATGGACAACTCCAAACGACGATTCCTTCCCATGAGGCATGGGATCAAGTTGTCCAAGAAACAGTCCCCGCAAACTGATGAGGAACTTGAAAGGATGAAAGTCATCCCCTATGCTTCTGCCGTAGGTAGCATCCAATATGCGGTCCACTACACTAGGCCTGCCATTGCTTACGCTTTGAGCGTGACAAGCAGATACCAGTCCTGTGCAGGAGAGGCACATTGGAATGCTGTTAAGGGCATCCTTAAGTACCTAAGGAGGACTAAGGAAATGTTCTTACTTTATGGCAATGGAGAACTGATCCTGTAAGGCTTTAGCGACGCTAGCTTCCAGTCTGATGACGATGATGCCAAGTCTCAATCGGGTTACGTATTCAAACTCAATGGAGGAGTAGTGGCTTGGAAAAGTTCCAAGCAAGCAACCACTGCTGACTCCACCACAGAGGCTGAATACATAGCAGCTTCAGAAGCTGCCAAGGAAGCGGTTTGGATGAGAAACTACATCCAAGAGTTGGGTGTGGTGCCTAGCATCGCCGAGCCCGTTGTCATCTTCTGTGATAACAACGGTGCAATAGCACAAGCAAACGAACCGAGATCTCATCACCGTTCCAAATACATTTTTAGACGCTACCATCTTCTAAGAGAAATGGTAGGAAGAGGTGACGTTCGGATGGACCGAGTCAACTCAGCAAACAACACAGCAGATCCGCTGACAAAGCCTATGTCGCAGAGCGTTCATACGCAACATCTTGAGAAGATGGGAATTACGCATATGGGCGATTGGTTTTAAAGGTCAAGTGGGAGATTGTTAGAATAGGTGACCATATAGCCAATCTTGGCGGGCAAAATGTAACCTATGTCTATACAATTTCAGTGTTTTGATAAACTATTAATGAATAAAGAACTGAAATTCATTCTGGCATTTACTTTGTTTGCGTTCACTTTACTGCTTTATATCTATCTGTTCACTACGCAAACAAAGCCCACGGACTGAAAACCTATTTCGGGGACTGGGACTACGCTTGGAGGTAGGTCCATGAAATCAGTCCCGCCGAATCAGTCCGGAAATCTCCAAGTCAAGGAATCTCAAAAATGGGTACCGAGATTCCCCCTTGAGACTTGCACTAAGAATCTGTTGTCGTATTTCATCGACGGTGACGAAGGTCGTCTAAGCAGTGTTAGTGGGTTAGCCTGCTAGGGAGCAACTGACTGAGGTGACTCGCGGGAACCGTCTTACGGAGGACCTTGAGTAGGGTAAGCAAGGTATGACGTGTATTCCCAGTTCCAACGGTACAGGCCAAGTCCTTTGACTTGAGGAATTGCTGAGTTTAGCTATATATCAGGTCTGTATCTTAGATATGGTGAGAGATTGCCAAGAAGCACTTGAGTAGTCATAAGCCATGTCTAGTGCAGCACTAGTGTATAGAGTGACAATAGTTTCCAAGAAAGGATCTGTCTCCTGTCAAAGGCATTGACAATTGAGTCTCACGTATGCTTTGTGTCTTGTCCCTAAAATCTGTGGCCACAGTAACTTAACAGAATGGAAGATTTCCCTTGCGGCGTTTAGTAAGGACAGACCGACACTTAGGTCCAAAATGGGTACCTGCATTTTCCGTGCCCTAGACCCTAAGTGGTGAGACCGTAGACAAGTGTACTGTTAGAGCCTAAATGTTCATCCCCGAATATTCACCTAGTCTCTAGTGCCATGGACCGTTGCTAGATGGCCACCCATGGTAATGGACGGATTCTAGGAATCTGACCAAGTCTAGCTGAAAGGTGAACCTAAAGAGTCACACACAATCCACACACACTAACTATTTAATTTAGAATAAAATATTGGAGAAAAGGAATGATTAAATTGGATTTAATCGAGTCCTTTATTTTCTTGGAGAATTAATTCTATTTATTTGATAAAAGGGATTAATCTTATAAATTACATTTATTAGAAAAATTAATTTAATGGGCCTAGAATAAATATTTATATTTATTATATTTATTTATTTGGCGTTTGTAATATTTAAATAGGTTTTAAATATTCCATCAAATTAAATTAATGGTTGAGATGGAAAGGGAGAGATGGATGGCTAGGATTAATTTGACTAGGTCAAATACTACTTTGACTAGGACTTTGACTATGTCAAAATTCTAGTCAAAATAGACCTCTTTAGAGTTGGAGTTTAAAGAGGATTAAACTCCACCACTATATATAGTCCTAGCCTTTCACTATTTGAGGAGTGATGATATTCCAACACACACACAAAACTCGGTTCTCTCCCTCTCCCTACTCGTCCGCCCTCTCTCTCTCTTATACAAGAAAATACTTCTTGTTCTTTTGTTCTTGGAACAATAGAACTTAGGAGAATTAATACCGTTAATCAATAACGTGTTATTAATTCATCCTCTCCAAAATAATACTTGTTCGTTCGTTAGCACGACGGGCAAGATACGTGGGTGGATTGCGTGTTACTATTTGGAGAGTCTCACATACGAGAGTTGGAGCAAATCGGGGAACAACGCGAGTAGCAGTTAGAAGACGAAAACGACAATCGGTAGGTTCCGATTTAATTTTTTCGTTCCTTTTTATTTTTTTAATCCTATGGCCTCCATGATTTGTTTATGCTTTCAATTCATGAGATGCACCGAACGCCCGGGAACTTCAAGGATACACCCCTTGAACGTGTTCCTTTATTTTGTTAAAGCATGTTTAAATTTTTATTAGAATAGGTGACCATGTAGCCAATCTTGGCGGGCAAATGTAACCTATGTCTAGACAATTTCAGTGTTTTGATAAAACTATTAATGAATAAAGAAGTGAAATTTATTCTGGCATTACTTAGTTTGCGTTCACTTTACTGCTTTATCTATCTGTTCACTACGCAAACAAAGCCAACGGACTGAAAGCCCACTTCGGGGACTGGGACTATGCTTGGAGGTAGGTCCATGAAATCAGTCCCGCCGAATCAGTCCGGAAAACTCCAAGTCAAGGAATCTCGAAAATGGGTACCGGGTTTCCCTTTGAAACTTGCACTAAGCATCTGCTGTCGTATTTCATCGACAGGTGACGAAGGTCATCCAAGCAGTGTTACTGGGTTAGCCTGCTGGGGAGCAGCTGACTGAGGTGACTCGCGGGAACCGTCTTACGGAGGACCTTGAGTAGGGTCGGTTAGGTATGACGTGTATTCTCGGTTCCAACGGTACAGGACAAGACCTTTGACTTGAGGAACTGCTGAGTTTACCTGTGTATCAGTTCCGTATCTTAGATATGGTGAGAGATTGCCAAGAATCACTTGAGTAGTCATAAGTCATGTCTAGTGCAGCTCTGGTGTACAAAGTGACAGTAGTTTCCAAGAAAGGATCTGTCTCCTGTCAAAAGGCATTGACAGTTAAGTCTCACGTATGCTCTGTATCTTGTCCCTAAAATCTGTGGCCACAGTAACTGAACAGAAGGGAAGGCTTCCCTTGCGGCGTTTAGTAAGGACAGACCGACACTTAGGTCCAAAATGGGTACCTGCATTTTCCGTGCCCTAGACCCTAAGTAGTGAGACCGTAGACAGAAGGACAAGTGTACTGTTAGAGCTTAAATGTTCATCTCGAAATTTTACCTAGTCTCTAGTGCCATGGACCGTTGCTAGATGACCACCCATGGTAACGGACGGATTATAGAAATCCGACCAAGTCTAGCTGAAAGGTGAATCTAAAGAGTCACACACAATCCACACATATCAAGTATTTAATTTTAGAATTACATATTAGAGAAAAGGAAAGATTAAATTGGATTTAATCGGGTCCTTTATTTTCTTGGAAAAATTAATTCCTATTATTTGATAAAAGGAATTAATCTAATAAATTAGATTTATTAAAGGATTAATTTAGTAGGCCTAGAATAAATATTTATAATTTATAATATTTATTTATTTGGCCTTTGGAATATTTAATAGGATTTAAATATTTCATTAAATTAAATTAATGGTTGAGATTGAAAGGGAGAGATGGATGGCTAGGATTTATTTGACTAGGTCAAATGCTACTTTGACTAGGACTTTGACTAGGTCAAAATCTTAGTCAAAATAGACCTCTTTAGAGTTGGAGTTTAAAGAGGGTTAAACTTCTCCTCTATAATTAGTCCTAGTCTTTCACTATTTGGGAAGTGATGAAATTCCAACACATACACACACACACACAAATTCGGCTCTCTCCCTCTCCCCTCTCGTCCGCCCTCTCTCTCTCCTCAAACAAGAAAACACTTCTTGATTCTTTTGTTCTTGGAACATTAGATAAAAAAAAGGAGAATTAATACCGTTAATTAATAACGTGTTATTAATTCATCCTCTCCAATATTATATTTGTTCGTTCGCTAGCACGACGTGCAAGATACGTGGGTGGATTGCGTGTTACTGTTTGGAGAGTCTCAAGAACGAGACTTGGAGCAAATCGGGGAACAACACGAGTAGCAGTTAGAAGACGAAAACGACAATCGGTAGGTTCCGATTTAAATTTTCGTTCGTTCTTTTATTTTTCAATCCTATGGCCTCCATGATTTGTTTATGCTTTTAATGTCATGAGATACACCGAACACCCGGAAAAGTTCAAGGGCACACCCCTTGAACGTGTTTATTTATTTTATCACAGCATGTTTAATTTTTGTATTTTAATTTTATACCGCGCTTCCGCATTCGCGCTATTTTCCCGGGACGATCCGCAATCTTTCAATTTTCGTATTTAATTTTATACCGCGCTTTCGCATTCGCGCTATTTCCCGGGACGATCCACAATCTTTCAAAATGACCAAGAAGCCCTTTGTAGGACAAAGCAGACTTGCCATAGGTCTATTGGACTTGGTCCATACAAATGTATGTGGACCACTAAGGACGCAGGCCCGGGGTGGATTCTCCTACTTCATGACCTTTATCGATGATCATTCACGGTATGGTTATGTTCACCTGATGAGGTACAAGTCTGAAGCTCTTGAGAGGTTTAAAGAATTCAGACTTGAAGTGGAGAACCAAACCAACTGCAAAATTAAAATCCTACGGTCAGACTGAGGCGGAGAATACCTTAGTACAGCGTTCCTTAATTATCTAAAAGAAAATGGTATAATATCTGAATGGACACCACCCGGGACACCAAAATTGAATGGTGTCTCTGAAAGGAGGAATTGAATCCTGTTGGACATGGTTCGATCCATGATGAGTTTTACGAAATTGCCCTTTTCCTTTTGGGCTATGCATTGGAAACGGCGACCAAGTTGCTAAATTTGGCACAGACCAGTGTATTGACCCAAATGCCATATGAGATATAGCACGGCAAGCCTGCGTCCTACAACTACTTGAAAGTGTGGGGTAGCCCCGCATATGTCAAGAGGTGAGTGAGAGATAAGCTAGAATCCAGGTCTAGCTTATGCAGGTTCATTGGATACCCTAAAGAAACTGTGGGTTATTACTTTTATGCGTGTTAGTGGGTTAGCCTGTTAGGGAGCAGCTGACTGAGGTGACTTGCGGGAACCGTCTTACGGAGGACCTTGAGTAGGGTCGGTTAGGTATGACGTGTGCTCCCGGTTCCAACAGTACAGGTTATGTCCTTCGACTTGAGGAACTCCTGAGTTTACCTTTATATCGGGGTTGTATCTTAGATATGGTGAGAGATTGCCAAGATGCACTTGAGTAGTCATAAGGCATATCTAGTACACCTCCGGTGCACAGAGTGACAGTAGTTTCCAAGAAAGGATCTGTCTACTGTCAAAAAGCATTGACAGTTGAGTCTCACATATGCTCTATGTCTTGTCCCTAAAATCTATGGCCACAGTAACTGAACAGAAGGGAAGGTTTTTCTTGCGGCGTTTAGTCAAGACAGACCGACACTTAGGTCCAAAATGGGTACCTGCATTTTCCGTGCCCTAGACCCTAAGTGGTGAGACCGTAGACGGAATGACAAGTGTACTGTTAGAGCCTAAATGTTCATCCCTGAATATTCACCTAGTCTCTAGTGCCATGGACCCTTGCAAGATGGCCACCCATGGTAACGGACGGATTCTAGGAATCCGACCAAGTCTAGCTGAAAGGTGAACCTAAAGAGTCACACACAATCCACACACATTAAGTATTTAATTTAGAATTAAATTAATGGTTGAGATTAAAAGGAGAGATGGATGGCTAGGATTAATTTGACTAGGTCAAATTACTACTTTGACTAGGACTTTGACTAGGTCAAAATCCTAGTCAAATTAATCTTCTAGAGTTGGAGTTTGAAGAGGATTAAACTCTTCCTCTATAAATACTCCTAGCCTTTCACCTTTGGAAGGATGATGAATCTTGAAACACACACACACACATTCTTCTCTCCCTCTCCTCTCTCGTCCGCCCTCTCTCTCTTTTCTCTCCACGAAATTTGTTTTTCTTGTTCTTTTGTTCTTGGAACAATTGAACATAGGAGGATTAATCCCGTTAACCTAATAACGTGCGATTGATCCATCCTATCCAAAATATACTTGTTCGTTCGCTAGCACAACGTGCAAGATACGTGGGTGGATTGTGTGTCACAATTTGGAGAGTCTCATATACGAGATTTGGTGCAAATCTGGGAACAACGCAAGTACCGGTTAGAAGACGAAAACGATAATCGGTAGGTTCCGATTTATTTTTTCGTCCCTCTGTTATTTTTTAATCCTATGGCCTCCATAATTCTTGTATGCTTTTAATTCATTAGATACACCGAACACCCGGGAACTTCAAGGGAACACCCCTTCAACGTGTTCTTTATTTTTTCCATAAAGACATGTTTAAATTTTCATTATTTAAATTTATACCGCGCTTCCGCGTTCGCGTTATTTCCCGGGACGATCCACATTCTTTCAAGCGTGGTCTCACGAGTCGTGGCACGTCTATTGTACTTAAAAGAAGTTGCACTGTGTCATGAACGAAAAGTAGACCACTGTTACCTGTCTCACGAGTTGTGGAGGTTGCAGCGGGTCTATAATTCGATTGATTGGGTCGGGTCTAACGCCCGATTAGCATGATTCTCTTGGAGTTCTCGGAATCATGTAAAAGGGTGAGAAAATAATCTTGAGAATCTCGTGGAACGAGAATGGTATGGCATACCTCCCACAGGATTCTTCCCATGCGAATCGTAAAAGCGGGGTATGGGAAAATTCGCTGTGGATCCCAAGCCCACTAGGAAAAGGTTTCCCGAAAAAACAATGTTTGAGAGTATTCAATTTTCGTATAACTAGTGGAGCATTAAATGACTAAAGAGCAAGCGTTTAATTTTTTATCAAACTTCCGCCTTTTAAATTCTGCTGATCGCGAACTCTGTTTTTTAAATGTAGATTTAAAATTTCTAAGAACCCTTTATGAACCATACTTGAGACCAACAAATTCAATGGAACCAATTAAAACGACTGGTTGCGCAATCTCAGGATAGTCCTAGATTACGAGAACCAAGGCTACGTCATGGACGAGCCTCTCCCTACGACCTTACCGGAAGGATCTACGCCAGAAGAACGTGAGACGTTCGAGACTTGGCATAAGGATAACCGGAAGGTCCATAGCGTCATACTTGCTTCAATGACGAATGAGATTCAGAAGCAATATGAAAGGCTAGACGATGTCCCTTCCATTATGGCTCGCCTTAAGGATTGCTATGCAATCCCGGACTGGCATACTAGGTATGTCGCGATTAAGGCGTTCTTTGGAACAAAAATGACAGAAGGATCCTCTGTACAAAAGCACGGGGTTAAAATGCTTACCCTGGTGGAAAAGCTCGAGGACCTAAAGGCAGGCCTCGATAATGAGACGTACATAGATGGGATCCTTCAGTCTCTCCCACCCTCCTTCGACCAATTTATTGTTAACTATAACATGAACGCACTTGAGAAGGGCATTCATGAGTTGATCAATATGTTGGTGCAATACGAGGCAACTACCAAAAAGTCCACGCCTTAGGTATTGTTTGGAGGTGCTTCAACTTTCAAGACGAAAGACAAGGGTGCCAGACGTTGGAAAAGGAAGAAAGGGAAGGGAAAAGCCGTCAAAGCAGCTACGAACACTAAGAGTGTTTCCATTGCCAAAGAGGGGAAAGGCAAAGGAAAAGGGAAGGTTGTCTCCAAGCAACAGTCGAGGGCTTATGACATATGTATGAATTGCCGTGAGAAAGGGCATTGGAAGAGGGAGTGGCCCAAACTCCTTTCGAACCAAGGTATATTTGTGATTGAGGTTAATATGGTCACTAATTCTACCTCTTGGGTATTAGATACCGGCTGTGGAGCTCACATTTGTAATGATTTGCAGGTGCTGAAAAGAAGCAGAAAACTGGGTAGCAGGGATATAATCCTAAAGCTTAGGAATGGCAAGGCCATCTCGGCAGAATCAGTAGGATCCGCCAATCTAGTAGTTAATGATCGTATTAGTATAGAATTAGAGCAAGTTTATTATGTACCTAGTATGATTAAAAACATCATTTCCATTCTATTGTTAGACAATAGTGGTTATGAGTTTATGATCAATAAAAATTTCTTTTATTTGATGAGGTGTGGAATTGCTCATCTACTTGGTACACTTAATAATGGGCTCTATATCTTACAACAAACGAACTTCGTTCTTAACGCTCAACACAAACGTAAAATAGATAATAACGGGAATGCATGACTATGGCACGCTAGGCTAGGTCACATATCCCAAGATAGGATGAAATGATTGGTAGACTCAAAGAACCTAGAGGTAGGGGACTTGAGTGAGCTATCAACTTGTGAATCCTGTCTTAGAGGGAAAATGACCAAGTAGCCCTTTGTAGGACAAAGCAGGCTTGCCACAGGTCTGTTGGAGTTGGTCCATACAGATGCATGTGGACCACTAAGGACGCAGGCCCGAGATGGGTTCTCCTACTTCATAACCTTCACCGATGATCATTCACGCTATGGTTATGTATACCGGATGAGGTACAAGTCTGAAGCTCTTGAGAGGTTTAAAGAATTGAGACTTGAAGTGGAGAACCAAACTAACTGAAAATTAAAGTCCTACGATCAGACCGAGGCGGAGAATACCTTAGTACTGAGTTCCTTAAATTATCTAAGAGAAAATGGTATAATATCTGAATGGACACCTCCCGGGACACCACAATTGAATGGTGTCTATGAAAGGAGGAATCGAACCCTGTTGGACATAGTTCGATCCATGATGAGTTTTACCAAATTGCCCTTGTCCTTTTGGGGCTACACATTGGAAACGGCAGCCAAGTTGTTAAATTTGGCGCCAACCAGTGTACTGACCCAAACGCCATATGAAATATGGCACGACAAGCCTGCATCCTACAACTACTTGAAAGTGTGGGGTAGCCCCGCATACGTCAAGAGGTTAGTGAGAGATAAGCTAGAATCCAGGTCTAACTTATGCAAGTTCGTTGGATACCGAAAGAAACTGCAGGTTATTACTTTTATGACCCCTTGGAACAAAAGGTATTTGTTTCAAGGAACGCAGTATTCTTGGAAAAAGGCTTTCCAGAGGATATCCAATCTGATGAACTGATCCTTGAGGAGTAAAGTGACGTAAACCAGTCATCAGAGGTAGCCGCCGATTCCTCACTTAGAGGATTCAGGATAGATACCCGAAGGGCTGACCAACCTCAGGAAAGGCCAACCCCGGTACCTGAACCGCCATCTCATATACAGTCCGCGCCCACAGTCACCACTGACGTTCCTGTTCTCCGTAGGTCAACTAGAGAGTCCAGACCTCCAGTGAGATATGGCTTTCTTAATACGACCGGTCTACTGGATAACGATCCTAAGACATACGGAGAAGCGATGTCTGACATCGACTCCGGGAAATGGCTTGAGCCCATGAAAACTGAAATGGACTCCATGAGCGAGAACCAAGTCTGGAGACTTGTAGACCCACCGAAAGGTGTTAAGCCAGTTGGCTGTAAGTGGGTCTATAAGCGCAAACTTGGCGTTGATGGAGAAGTCACAACTTTCAAGGCTAGGCTTTTAGAATAGGTAACCATGTAGCAAATCTTGGCAGGCGAAATGTAACCTATGTCTAGACAATTTCAAGGATTTGATATATTATTAATGAATAACGAAGTGAAAATTCATTTGGCATTACTTTGTTTGTGTTCACTTTATTTGCTTTATACATATCTGCTCACTACGCAAACAAAGCCCAAGGACAGAAAACGTATTTCGGGGACTGGGACTACGCTTGGAGGTAGGTCGATGAAATCAGTCCCGAAATCTCCAAGTCAAGGAATCTCGAAAATGGGTACCGAGATTCCCCTTGAGACTTGCACTAAGCATCTGCTGTCGTATTTCATCGACGGGTGACGAAGGTCGTCTAAGCAATGTTAGTGGGTTAGCCTGCTAGGGAGCAGCTAACTGAGGTGACTCGCGGGAACCGTCTTACGGAGGACCTTGAGTAGGGTCGGCTAGGTATGACGTGTGCTCCCGGTTCCAACACTATATGTTAAGTCCTTTGACTCGAGGAACTGCTGAGTTTACCTGTATATCGGGGCTGTATCTTAGATATGGTCAGAGATTGCCAAGATGCACTTGAGTGGTCATAAGCCATGTCTAGTGCACCTCCGGTATACAGAGTGACAGTAGTTTCCAAGAAAGGATTTGTCTCCTGTCAAAAGGCATTGACAGTTGAGTCTCACATATGCTCTGTGTCTTGTCCCTAAAAATTTGTGGCGACAGTAACTAAACACAAGGGAAGGTGTCCTTTGCGGCGTTTAGTAAGGACAGATCGACACTTAGGTCCAAAATGGGTACCTGCATTTTCCGTGCCCTAGACCTTAAGTGGTGAGACCGTAGACTGAAGGACAAGTGTACTATTAGAGCCTATGGGTTCATCCCTGAATATTCACCTAGTCTCTAGAGCCATGGACCGTTGCTAGATGGCCACCCATGGTAACGGACGGATTCTAGGAATCCGACCAAATCTAACTGAAAAGTGAACCTAAAGAGTCACACACAATCCACACACATTAAGTATTTAATTTGGAATTAAATATTGGAGAAATGGAATGATTAAATTGGATTTAATCGGGTCCTTAATTTTCTTGAAGAGAATTAATTCCTTTTATTAGATAAAAGGGATTGATCTAATAAATTAGATTTATTAGAAAATTAATTTAATGGGCCTAGAATAAATATTTATATTTATTATATTTATTTATTGCCCTTTGGAATATTTAAATAGGTTTTAAATATTCCATTAAATTAAATTAATGGTTGAGATTAAAGGGAGAGATGGATGACTAGGATTAAATTTGACTAGGTCAAATACTACTTTGACTAGGACTTTGACTAGCTCAAAATCCTAGTCAAACTAGTCTTCTAGAGTTGGAGTTTGAAGAGGATTAAACTCCTCCTCTATAAATAGTCCTAGCCCTTCACAATTAGAAGGATGATGAAACTCCAACACACACACACACGCTCTCTCCCTCTCGTCCGCCCACTCTCTCTCTCTCTCAAGAATATTTTCTTGTTCTTTTGTTCTTGGAACAATTGAACATAGGAGGATTAATCCTGTTAAACTAGTAACGTGTGATTGATCCATCCTCTCCAAAACACTTGTTCGTTCGCTAGCACGACGTGCAAGATACGTGGGTGGATTGCGTGTTACAATTTGGAGAATCTCACATACGAGGTTTGGTGCAAATCGGGGAACAACTCTAGTACCGGTTAGAAGACGAAAACGACAATCGCTAGGTTCCGGAACTTCTAGGGTACACCCCTTGAACGTGTTCTTTAATTTATTTAAAGCATGTTTAAATTCTTGTTGTTTATTTTATACCGCGCTTCCGCATTCGCGGTATTTCGCGAGACGATCCACAATCTTTCATAGGCTAGTAGCTAAAGGGTACACTCAACGACCTGGGTCGATTTTGAGGACACCTACTCGTCGGTAGCCATGGCTAAATCCATTCGGATCCTGCTTGCCATAGCAGCATGGTATGACTATGAGATATGGTAGATGGACGTGAAAATAGCCTTCCTCAATGGTTTCGTTGAGGAAGAGATCTATATGGATCAGCCGGAGGGTTTCACGGTCACTGGAGAAGAACAGAAGGTCTGTCCTCTCCAAAAGTCCATCTACAAGCATCCCGAAGTTGGAACATTCGCTTTCATGAAGTAATACGGGGTTATGACTTCATCAAAAACGAATCCGACCCTTGTATGTACAAGAAGGTCAGTGGGAACTCTATAGTGTTCCTAGTGCTTTATGTGGATGACATTCTACTCATAGGTAATGATGTTAGAATGTTGGGTGACATAAAAAGCATGGTTATCAACCCAGTTTTCCATGAAGGATTTGGGTGAAGCCTCCTACATCGTAGGCATCGAGATTGTCAGGGACAGATCTAAAAGAATGTTAGGACTCACAGAAAACTCGTACATGGAGAAAGTCCTGAAAAGATTTTGGATGGACAACTCCAAACGAGGATTCCTTCCCATGAGGCATGGGATCAAGTTATCCAAGAAACAGTCCCGCAAACTGATGAGGAACTTGAAAGGATGAAGGTCATCCCCTATGCTTCTGCCGTAGGTAGCATCCAATATGCGGTTCATTGCACCAGACCTGACATTGCTTACGCTTTGAGTGTAACAAGCAGATATCAGTCTTGTGCAGGAGAGGCACATTGGAATGTTGTTAAGGGCATCCTTAAGTACCTGAGGAGGACTAAGGAAATGTTCTTAGTCTATGGCACTGGAGAACTGATCCTGGAAGGTTTTAGCGATGCTAGCTTCCAGTCTGATGAGATGATGCCAAGTCTCAATCGGGTTATGTATTCAGGCTCAATGGACGAGTAGTGGCTTGGAAAAGTTCCAGGCAAGCAACCACTACTGATTCGACCACTAAGGCCGAATACATAGTAGCTTCAGAAGCTACCAAGGCAGCGGTTTGGATGAGAAACTACATCCAAGAGTTGGGTGTAGTGCCTAGCATCGCCGAGCCCGTTGTCATCTTTTCTGATAACAACAGAGCAATAGCGCAAGCAAAGGAACCGAGATCTCATCACCGTTCCAAACACATTCTTAGACGCTACCATCTTCTAAGAGAAATGGTAGGAAGAGGTGACAATCGGATGGACCGAGTCAACTCAGCAGACAACACAGCAGATCCGCTGACAAAGCCTATGTTGTAGAGCTCTCATACGCAACATCTTGAGAAGATGGGGATTAGACATATGGGCGATTAGCTTTAAGGTCAAGTGGGAGATTTTTAGAATAGGTGACCACGTAGCCAATCTTGGCAGGAAAAATGTAACCTATGTCTAAACAATTTCAAGGATTTGATAAATTATCAATGAATAAGGAGTGATATTCATTTGGCATTACTTTGTTTGTGTTCACTTTATCTGCTTTATATTTCTGTTCACTATGCAAACAAAGCCCACGGACTGAAAACACATTACGGGGACTGGGATAACGCTTGGAGGTAGGTCCATGCAATCAGTCCTGCCGAATTAGTCTGGAAAACTCCAAGTCAAGGAATCTCGAAAATGAGTACCGAGATTCCCCTTGAGGCTTGCACTAAGCATCTGCTGTCGTATTTCATCGACGGGTGACGAGGGTCGTCTAAGCAGTGTTAGTGGGTTTAGCACGCTAGGAAGCAGCTGACTGAGGTGACTCACGGGGAACTGTCTTACGGAGGACCTTGAGTAGGGGCGGTTAGGTATGAGGAGTGTTCCCGGTTCCAACAGTACAGGTCAAGTCCTTTGACTTGACGAACTGCTGAGTTTACCTATATATCAGGGTTGTATCTTAGATATGGTGAGAGATTGCCAAGAAGCACTTGAGTAGTCATAAGCCATGTCTAGTGCAGCTCCGGTGTACAGAGTGACAATAGTTTCCAAGAAAGGATCTGCCTCCTGTCAAAAGGTATTGACAGTTGAGTCTCACAAATGCTCTGTGTCTTGTCCCTAAAATCTGTGGCCACAGTAACTGAACAGAAGGGAAGGTTTCCCTTGCGGCGTTTAGTAAGGACAGACCGAGACTTAGGTCCAAAATGGGTACCTGCATTTTCCGTGCCCTAGACCCTAAGTGGTGAGACCGTAGACGGAAGGACAAGTGTACTGTTAGAGCCTAAATGTTCATCCCTGAATATTCACCTAGTCTCTAGTGCCATGGACCGTTGCTAGATGGCCACCCATGGTAACGGGCGGATTCTAGGAATCCGACCAAGTCTAGCTGAAGGTTAACCTAAAGAGTCACACACAATTCACACACATAAAGTATTTTAATTTACAATTAAATATTTGGAGAAATGGAATGATTAAATTGGATTTAATCGGTCCTTAATTTTCTTGGAAAGAATTAAGGTGACCAGAAAGCCAATAGGTTTGGCAATTTGTAACCTATCCGACAACTTGATGTGAATGTAAAATTATTATGTGATGAATAAGATGAGTATTCGTCACCAATGGTACCTTCTTTGTTGCGCTCATCTTACATTTGTTAAAATGGTGTTTAACTTATATCGCAACAAAAGCCCACAGACCATAGATAACAACTCGTGCAGTTGGGCCACGCATTGGATGGTGGTCATGAAACCAACTGATTAAGAGTTGGGTCTGAAACGTTCCAAGTCGAGGACCTCGAGACAGGGCATCGAGAGTCCTATTGAGACTTGCATCAAGAGTCGTGTTCATTGGATGAGTGCCGTGTTTCATCGGCGACAGGCGTGGGACGCCTACACGGTCTTGATGGGTTGGTCGACTGGGGTCGAGCCGACTGGACTGACTCGCGGGGATCATCATATGGAAGCCTTGGAGGCTTGGTCGGTATGATTGGTTTTCCCGGTTCCGATAGTACGGGAGTAATCCTCAGACTTGAGGAATCATGGCAGTCACGTGCACAGGACGGCTGTATCTTGGATCTGGCGAGAGGTGATCATTCTGTAAGATGATCATTATAAGCCTTGTCCAGTGCAGTCGGAATGTGTAGCGAGGACGGTGGATTCCAAGAAGAGGATCCGTCCCCTGTCAGTATGTGACAGAGGTATCTCCTATGCACTCGGAGACACGTTCATGCTGTTTGAAGCTGTGGCCACAGTGGTTGGTCGAACAGGGAATGGTTTCCTGTGTCGACGCAATGAAGCATACGTGGTCTCGAGTATTAAGCATAGATGCCTAGTCAAGGATGGGAACCGACGCCCAATTCCATACCCTAGACTAAGGCCGGGAGACGGTAGACGGAAGGATCGTACCCGTACGGAATCGGCGCCTAAATGTTCACGCCAATTCACCTAGTCTCTAGTGCCATGGACCGTTGCTAGACGGCCACCCATGGTAACGGGCCCTTGTGGGACACGGGCCCAAGTCTAGCTGAGGGTGAACCTAAAGGGTCACACACAAATCACCGAGGAGGTTGAGAGATCGACTTGGAGTCAATCTCGAAGGATAAAATAAGTAATTGGATTACTTAAGGGAAAGTCCATTGGATGGACGGGCCGATATTGTATCGGGCTTTCATTTAATCGTAAATTGGATTTTCGATTAAATATGGAAAGTTGAGATGTTGAGACGTTGGATCTTTTAATTGGATTAAAAGATCAACGGGAATAATTTAAGTGGACATTAAATTGGATTTAATATTGGGATCGTCGAAATTGGATTACGATAAAACCCGGTCCGTTAAATTATACCCGAGAGGAGAAATAATTCCTAATTTGGAATAGGAAGAAGTTGGACTTCTTCCCTTAATTAAATATGGCCGACATGCTCCCTTGGAGGAAGCAAAATCAGCCATGTTTCATGCTAGGTGGTATGTTGACTTGTCTCTTTTGGAAAGAGACAAAATCAACTCCAATCAAGCTCTTCCCTTTTGGTATGATTTGATCATACCATAAATTTTGGTAGGCTTGATTGAAGAATTGATGGTGATTGATTGGAATGAATCTAGACATCCTTGGATGAACCTAGACACATTCCAATAATCACATTAATTATGTATATATATTAGAATATACAACACCTAGCATAAGTGATTGATTATTCATCTTTTTCTAGGAAAAAGAGAAGACAAAAATCCTCTCCTCTCTCTCAATTTTCGTGCTCCCTCCCTCTCTTACACTTGTGTTCTTCACTTGATTTTGAATCAAGAAGAAGAACAAAGTAAGTTTAAGAGAACACTAATTCATAGTGTTCTTCTCGTAAACCGATTCCTTCCTAAACCCGTTCTTTTCTAGCAAGAAGAACGCGTATTTCTTCTGGTGTGGTGTGGATCACCTTTGGAGAATCCATACGTTTGGATTTCGTGAGCATTCCGGAGAAGGAACAACGCTAGTAGCCGGGAGCATACGCTAAACAATCAAAGGTAACGGTTTATTACGCTTTGATTGATTCCATTTATATATCTATGCCCTATGTGTTTAAATATATGTTTTAATATTTACACATCCTACATCGAACGCCCGGTTGAGCACCCAAGGGTACACCCCTTGGGATTCGCGTATCGTAAATTTGATTTAAATTTACGCACTTTCTCGACTTTCTCGCTTCCGCTCGCGCTCCCGGGCGGATCCGCTTGTCCTTCAAGTGGTATCAGAGCCCGGTTCGATGTAAGGGGCATAGATCTATGTGTTTGGCATGATCTACTTGCTTTTAAGCGGCTTTATTGGCATGTTAGATTACATAAATATGTGAATAATATGATGATTCAATTGTTTGGATTTAATGGACTTTTGGCATGCTTAATTTTGTTAGATTGGATCTAAAATGGCATGCTTATTTTCAGAATAATATTAATTTTATTGTGCTGAAACAGTTTTGAAAAACAAAAACAAAAAAAAAAAAAAAAAAATTTGGTCGGGCCGGCAGTGGCCGCGCGCAGGCGGGCGCCTGCGCGCGCGCCTTGCGCGCGGACGCTGCGCACAGGCGCGCGCGCGCGCTGTGCGCAGCCGGCCGCTGCTGGCCGAGGGCCAGCGCGCGGCACAGCGCGCGCGCGCGCTGCCCTATGCGCGCGGGCGGCCGGCCAGCACAACGGCTGGGCCGTTTTGTGCCGTTTTTTCGACTTTTTTTCGGAAAATTCGATTTTCTGTATTTTCTGCACAATATTCTGAAAATATGTTAATTTTGCATTTTCGATTTTGGAATAATTGGATTATTCCTTGGATTAAATTTGCTTAATTAATTTGGGATTAATACATGCATTGGATGCATTGTGTAAAATGTCCATTAAATTTAAAATTTGAATTTTGCATATTATTTATATATTTTTATGCTTTTGTGATGTTGGACATCACTTGGGTATTTGGAATATCCATTGGTTATTTATGCATGATTATTTGGAATAATTATGTTGTATGTGAGTTGATGGAATCAACATGGGATGATCACAAAGCCCTAGACCTTGTGTATGGATGAATGAATGTTTATTTATTTTCTGTTGGGTGGGGCCTGCGTGCCTCTTGTTTTTGGGACTATCATCTCCCGTATTTTCAGCCTAATGATGTTAAGGCTTGTTTTCCTTATTACCAATGTATTACTTTCAGTTGTAATGAGAGTAGATAGGATTGGTGAGGTTTCAATTTTAACAAGCAATTGGAGTCGGAGACCCCAAGGAGGAGCATCAAGGCGTGAAACAAGAGCACTACAAGGCCCATTGGAATGACAATGGGTATATTACTATTGTAATAATTTAGGACCACCCTAGACAGACCATAGACTCACTGCGGGCTCAGTGGGTCGCATAGGTTGGGCTTGTGATCATCCTAACAGGGGTATGTTATGTTTTCTGCATGCGGCGTATTTATTTATCGCTTTAAATATTGGATATTTATGCATGCTAAAACATAATAATGTGATGAGGTCTCGGTCACACACAAACTCTCATTTGGTTGGACCAAATTAAATATTAGGCCCATAACGGACTTGGATCAAAATGGTATTTTGGTCTGTCCGAGCCTTCCATCCACAGCAATGTGGTGAGGAAGCTACCACTACCCAAGTGTGGTCTCACGAGTCGTGGCACACTTGGACTAGGGGAAAGCTGCACTATTGTTGTGAACAAAAAGACTGCGCTCGCTGTTTGCCTGTCTCACGAGTCGTGGGGGGCGACAGTTTGAGGCATGATTTGGTTGATGGGTCGGGCCCAACACTGAGTAACATGGTTCGCTTGGAGTCCTCGGAGCCATGCGAATAGGTGAGGCAAAATATCTTGGGAATCTCATTGGATGAGAATGATATTGGATATCTCCCACGAGGTCTTCTTCATGTGAATCGTAAAAGCGGGGCATGGAGATTACGCTTGTGGATCCCAAGCCCACTAGGAAATGGTTTCCCGAAACTCCGCTTGAGAGTGGCGGACTTTCGTATAAATAGTGGGAGGGTTAAAGACTAAAAGACCGAGTCTTCAACTTGAACAATAATATTACCATCATCTGCTAATTTCTGCTTTACATTTTCATTAATGTAGATATGTCTAAGAACCCGTTAACCATGATTCTTGAGACTAACAAATTCAACGGAACGAACTACTCGGACTGGCTGAGAAACCTGAGGATTGTCCTCGGTTTCGAGAACCAAGGCTACGTCTTGGACGAGCCGCCACCGAGCAACTTACCGGAGGGGTCCACGCCTGAAGAACGTTTGACGTTCGAGAAATGGCATGAGGACAACCGGAAAGTACGCAGTATCATACTGGCTTCAATGTCTAACGACATCCAGAAGCAGTATGAGAGGCTGGACAACGTCTCCGCCATAATGCTCCGCATGAACGAGGTTTATGCGGTTCCGGATAGGCATATTAGATATGCCGCCACAAAAGCATTCTTTGGCACCAAGCTCGCTGAAGGAGCGTCTGTACAGAGTCATGGGGTCAAGATGCTCTCCCTAGTGGAGAAACTCGAGGACCTTAAAGCTGGGCTTAACAATGACACGTACATTGACGTGATCCTGCAGTCGCTCCCTCCATCCTATGACCCGTTTGTTGTAAACTACAACATGAACGGACTTGAGAAGTCTATTCATGAGTTGATCAACATGCTGGTCCAATACGAGGCAACGACCCACAAGTCGGCGCCGGCGGTATTGATAGGAGAGGCTTCGACCTCCAAGGTGAATGGCAAGAGGGCCGGACGCTGGAAGAGGAAGAAGGGCAAAGGGAAGACGGTTGCGGCCCCTGCTCACGCTCCGGGCGTCCCTGTTGCTCCGGTTGGACCGAGCAAAGGGAAAGGAAAGGCCCGTGGTTCTCAGCGGTCCAAGGCAAATGATGTCTGCATGCATTGCCAAGGGAAAGGGCATTGGAAGACGGAGTGCCCACAACTCCTCTCCAACCCAGGTGTGTTTGTGGTTGAAGTTAATATGATTACTAATTCTGCTTCATGGGTATTGGATACCGGGTGGTGCTCACATCTGCAATGATTTGCAGGCACTGCAAAGAAGCAGAAGGCTAACCAAGGATGAGATGATCCTAAGGCTAGGCGATGGCAAGGCCGTTGCTGCGGAGGCCGTAGGATCACTAGAGTTAGCCATTAGTAGTCATGTTAGGATTGTACTGGACGACTGTTTCTATGTACCTAGCATGATTAAAAACATTGTTTCCATCCCGGTCCTTGATAAGGAGGGATATGAATTTACCATCAATAAAAACGGTTTTTTCATTATCAAAGATGGTATTTCTCATTTGCTTGGTACATTGGTCAACGGTCTGTACATACTTCAACAGTCTAATTGGATTATGACTGCAGAACACAAACGAAAACGTGATGATCATAATAACGCACAGATATGGCATGCGAGGTTAGGTCATATCTCTAAAGATAGGATAAGAAGGTTGGTGGACTCAAAGAGTCTAGAAATAGACGATTTGGACAACCTACCGACCTGCGAATCCTGTCTAAAGGGAAAGATGACCAAGAAACCCTTTGTTGGACAAAGTACGCTGGCCAGTGGTCTGTTGGATTTGATCCATACAGATGTCTGTGGTCCACTAAGTACTCAGGCTAGAGGTGGGTACTCGTACTTCATAACCTTTACCGATGATCACTCACGGTATGGTTATGTTTACCTGATGAGGTACAAGTCTGAAGCCTTTGGAAGGTTTAAGGAATACAGACTTGAAGTAGAGAACCAAACCGGTCGAAAGATCAAAGCCCTTCGGTCGGACCGAGGTGGAGAGTATTTGAGTGGTGAGTTTACTGATTATCTAAAAGAAAATGGGATTCTCTCTCAGTGGACCCCTCCTGGAACACCGCAACTTAACGGTGTGTCTGAAAGGAGGAATCGGACCTTGTTGGACATGGTCCGATCCATGATGAGTTTTACCGAACTACCCCTTTCCTTCTGGGGATACGCTCTTGAGACGGCGGCCAAAGTTTTGAACTTGGCGCCATCTAAAAGGGTATCCCAGACGCCATATGAGATATGGCATGGCAAGCCTCCTACAAATACTTGAAAGTGTGGGGTTGCCCCGCATATGTCAAGAGATTAGTGGGAGATAAACTGGACTCGAGGTCTAGTTTATGCAGGTTTATCGGCTATCCGAAAGAAACTGCGGGGTATTATTTCTATGATCCCTCCGAGCAAAAGGTTTTTGTCTCGCGAAACGCAGTGTTCTTGGAAAAAGGTTTTCCATCGGATAGTCGACGCGATGAGGTACTCCTTGAGGAATCAAGTGAGGTACCCCATGAGGCGGCAGTGACATCTGAGCCAGTGGTTCCCACTGATATTATTCCAGTCCTCCGTAGGTCGGCCAGAGTATCCCATGCACCTGATAGGTATGGATTTCTGGGCCTGACCGGTCAGTTGGATAATGATCCAAAGACGTACGGAGAAGCGATGTCGGACATCGATTCGGACAAGTGGCTTGAGGCCATGAAATCCGAGATGAACTCGATGGGTACAAACAAGGTTTGGACCCTAGCAGATCCACCAAAAGGGGTTAAATCCGAAGCTGGAACATACGTTTTGATGAAGTCATACGGGGATATGATTTCATCAAGAACGAGTCCGATCCTTGTGTACACAAGAAGATCAGTGGGAGCTCAGTTGCGTTTTTGGTGCTTTACGTGGATGACATCTTGCTCATTGGGAATGATGCTAAGATGTTGGGTACCACTAAAGCTTGGTTTTCAACGCAATTCTCCATGAAGGATATGGGCGAGGCATCCTAAATCCTTGGCATCAAGATCTACAGGGATAGATCTAGAAGGATGTTAGGAATGGCCCAGTCCTCGTACATTGAGAAAGTCTTGAAGAGATTCAAGATGGAAAACTCAAAACGAGGATTCCTTCCTATGAGGCATGGAATTAAGTTATCCAAGAAGCAGTCTCCTAAGACTGATGAGGAGCTTAAACGGATGTTGGACATCCCCTATGCTTCAGCCGTAGGCAGCATACAGTATGCTGTTCAGTGCACTAGGCCTGATGTGGCTTTCGCTTTGAGCGTAATAAGTCGATATCAGTCGTGTGCCGGGGAGGCACACTGGAGTGCAGTCAAGACTATCCTGAAGTACCTGAAAAGGACTAAGGACATGTTCTTAATCTACGGTGGTGGAGAGTTGATACTGGAAGGCTAATAGCGACACTAGCTTCCAGTCGGATGACGAAGATGCCAAGTCTCAATTCGGTTTTTTGTATTTAGACTATATGGTGGCGTGGTTACTTGGAAGGGTTCCAAGTAGGCTACCACGGCGGACTCCACGATAGAGTTTTGAATACATAGCGGCTTTGGAAGCTGCTAAGGAGTGGTTTGGTTGATGAGCTGCATCCAAGGGTTGGATGTAGTACCTAGCATTGCTAAGCCTGTAATTATCTTTTATGATAAACAACGGGGCGATAGCGCTAGGAAAGGAACCGAGATCTCATCACGATCCAAGCATATTCTTAGACGCTATCATCTGCTTAGAGAGATGGATAGCAGGAGTGACGTTCGGTTGGACCGAGTCAGCTCCGCAGAAAACATAGCAGATCCACTTGCTAAGCCCATGTCGCAAGTTGCCCATACTCACCATCTGAATAAGAGGTTCGAGGTCAATGGGTGATTGGCTTTAGGTCAAGTGGGAGATTGTTGGAATAGGTGACCAGAAAGCCAATAGGTTTGGCAATTTGTAACCTATCCGACAACTTGATGTGAATGTAATATTATTATGTGATGAATAAGATGAGTATTCGTCACCAATGGTACCTTCTTTGTTGCGCTCATCTTACATTTGTTAAAATGGTGTTTAACTTATATCGCAACAAAGCCCACAGACCATAGATAACAACTCGTGCAGTTGGGCCACGCATTGGATGGTGGTCATGAAACCAACTGATTAAGAGTTGGGTCTGAAACGTTCCAAGTCGAGGACCTCGAGACAGGGCATCGAGAGTCCTATTGAGACTTGCATCAAGAGTCGTGTTCATTGGATGAGTGCCGTGTTTCATCGGCGACAGGCGTGGGACGCCTACACGGTCTTGATGGGTTGGTCTACTGGGGTCGAGCCGACTGGACTGACTCGCGGAGATCATCATATGGAAGCCTTGGAGGCTTGGTCGGTATGATTGGTTTTCCCCGGTTCCGATAGTACGGGAGTAATCCTCAGACTTGAGGAATCATGGCAGTCACGTGCACAGGACGGCTGTATCTTGGATCTGGCGAGAGGTGATCATTTTGTAAGATGATCATTATAAGCCTTGTCCAGTGCAGTCGGAATGTGTAGCGAGGACGGTGGATTCCAAGAAGAGGATCCGTCCCCTGTCAGTATGTGACAGAGGTATCTCCTATGCACTCGGAGACACGTTCATGCTGTTTGAAGCTGTGGCCACAGTGGTTGGTCGAACAGGGAATGGTTTCCTGTGTCGACGCAATGAAGCATACGTGGTCTCGAGTATTAAGCATAGATGCCTAGTCAAGGATGGGAACCGACGCCCAATTCCATACCCTAGACTAAGGCCGGGAGACGGTAGACGGAAGGATCGTACCCGTACGGAATCGGCGCCTAAATGTTCACGCCAATTCACCTAGTCTCTAGTGCCATGGACCGTTGCTAGACGGCCACCCATGGTAACGGGCCCTTGTGGGACACGGGCCCAAGTCTAGCTGAAGGTGAACCTAAAGGGTCACACACAAATCACCGAGGAGGTTGAGAGATCGACTTGGAGTCAATCTCGAAGGATAAAATAAGTAATTGGATTACTTAAGGGAAAGTCCATTGGATGGACGGGCCGATATTGTATCGGGCTTTCATTTAATCGGTAAATTGGATTTTCGATTAAATATGGAAAGTTGAGATGTTGAGACGTTGGATCTTTTAATTGGATTAAAAGATCAATGGGAATAATTTAAGTGGACATTAAATTGGATTTAATATTGGATCGTCGTAATTGGATTACGATAAAACCCGGTCCGTTAAATTATACCCGAGAGGAGAAATAATTCCTAATTTGAAATAGGAAGAAGTTGGACTTCGTCCCTTAATTAAATATGGCCGACATGCTCCCTTGGAGGAAGCAAAATCAGCCATGTTTCATGCTAGGTGGTATGTTGACTTGTCTCTTTTGGAAAGAGACAAATCAACTCCAATCAAGCTCTTCCCTTTTGGTATGATTTGATCATACCATAAATTTTGGTAGGCTTGATTGAAGAATTGATGGTGATTGATTGGAATGAATCTAGACATCCTTGGATGAACCTAGACACATTCCAATAATCACATTAATTATGTATATATATTTAGAATATACAACACCTAGCATAAGTGATTGATTATTCATCTTTTTCTAGGAAAAAGAGAAGACAAAAATCCTCTCATCTCTCTCAATTTTCGTGCTCCCTCCCTCTCTTACACTTGTGTTCTTCACTTGATTTTGAATCAAGAAGAAGAACAAAGTAAGTTTAAGAGAACACTAATTCATAGTGTTCTTCTCTTAAACCGATTCCTTCCTAAACCCGTTCTTTTCTAGCAAGAAGAACGCGTGTTTTCTTCCGGTGTGGTGTGGATCACCTTTGGAGAATCCATACGTTTGGATTTCGTGAGCATTCCGGAGAAGGAACAACGCTAGTAGCCGGGAGCATACGCTAAACAATCAAAGGTAACGGTTTATTACGCTTTGATTGATTCCATTTATATATCTATGCCCTATGTGTTTAAATATATGTTTTAATATTTACACATCCTACATCGAACGCCCGGTTGAGCACCCAAGGGTACACCCCTTGGGATTCGCGTATCGTAAATTTGATTTAAATTTACGCACTTTCTCGACTTTCTCGCTTCCGCTCGCGCTCCCGGGCGGATCCGCTTGTCCTTCACATACTACATCTCAGTAGGGACTCTTTTGAAATGAAGAATAGAAGGAATAGAAGAAGTTGTGGGAATAACAGGTGTTGAAGGCCGTAGCTACTGCTCTCGTACGAGATTGGTATTATTGGAATATGCGTTGTTCTCTTTCCTCGCAAGTGAAAGATCTATTTAATTAAATTAACAGAAAGGCTCGTTCCCCTAGTCCTACTGCTCCTTCTAATGCTACTGCTTCCTTTAGCTACTCCGGTATCGGCATCGGCAGCATTCACAACTGAGCTTCTTCTACTTCTATCACTCTCACTTGCAGCTTAGTCTGTAAGAAGAACCATGAGATTCGATCCAGAGGATGATTGAAGAGTTAGCTAAACTAAAGAAGAAGAAGGATTCATCCTTCTGAGTGAGCTCCTACTCGTAATTAGAAAGAGGATGCTGCCCTCTAAAAGAGTCGGATTAGCCTGCCCAGATTTTCAACTAGCAGATTATGTAAGACCATCTATTTCAAGAAGATCATCACGCTGATAGGACAAGGTAATGTACTTAACTTAAGTACTAGAATCGTAAGGACCATCTCGACTTGAGTTCTCAGTGGAACTTTTATTCTATATAGACGCTATTTCGCGAGGCCCCTCCTAACTAAGGACAAAGGTTTGAGGCAAGGGTGGAAAGAGGCGCTCGGACGGCCATACATATCATATTACGCTCGCTCGGTCTGGCTAGAAGCTAAAGCCGAAGAAGAGAAGAAGAAGAGAGTTTAAGAGAAATCCGAAATGAAGTATACGAGCTCCGCCGTAAAGTAAAGTGGAGTCGCCTCCTTTGAGTACCTAGAGACCGACGGGTACGTGAAGGGTTCCGCCCTCGCTTCTCTTGTGGAGTTTCCTCGGGAGGGGATCCATCGTAAGCCGTGTTCATCACCTGAAAGAATTTGAAAGTGTTTACGAAGGCATGCTTTAGAGATTTTATTCTTCTCAAGGGATCTTGTAATTTCCAATGGCATTGCTTGCTCGCTCCATTGCTCGTCGGAATTCCACGCCCTAGCCTAGCTGGGGGAGAATTCTTCTTTTTAACTTGAATCTGTTGGAATGATAGTCTTTCGTTTTCTTGGTAGCCCTCCGGAAGCCAAATTTATAATCTCTCCTGGGCCACTCTTAATACATACATTAGGGATAGACTGGCCAGCCCTTCCGAAGCCAATGACAAGCCCTTGAACCAACCAGCGCCGGACCCCTCACTAGAAAGCAAACAGCAAGGGCAGAGCCCCCTGCCGCTATAGACCAAGCAAGGGCTTCTTTTCAAGATCTATCATTTGAGACTGAGACTTTGACTTTTCCCTTATACATATAGAGAAAAAAGATATACTTATTCATTGCTCTTTATGTATAGATAGGGAAATATGAAATGCCTTTCTGGTATCTATATATATTCCCCGAACCCGTCTTTCAATAGATAGAAACTAAGCCAAGGAAACCAAACAAGCTCCCTTATAGCAGAAGCAGGGGGCACCAATCCAGGGGAAGAGGGGAATCTCACTTTAAGAGTGCGAGTCCCCTTTCCCACATTACGATTACTAGTCTGCCCTTTGGGAAGAATTAGTAAACTTTTAAAGTTTAAGTTCTTGATCTGTTAGCCGGAATAGCCAGTCGGGAGCTCTGTTCTCAGTTTTCCGTTCAGCGTCTATGAATCGAAGATTTCCAATTTCTCCCTGGACTTTACATCCGCTTCCAGATTAGTTACTTGGTTTTGAGCCTAGACCATCCGAAAAAGCTGCTTGATTCGCAGACGCTGTTAGACGTGGATCTGCTCCTGACTAAAGACTAGTATCCAACAGGGAATATCTAACAGGGATATCCTGTTTCAAGAGGTGAGTCCAATGGGAAGGCGTAATAGAAATCCTCCCTTGCGTGGGGAGTGCTTTCTAAGGCTGTATTTGTTCCCTTGGTCAAAGAAGCAAGTCAAAAAGCCTTATATCTTTATAGGAAGTCCGCTGCTTTTGTAGCTGCTTCTTGTTTCCGTGTCCGATTAGAGGAATCTAATTTGCCTTTTTGAGGGTGGGCGGTTCTTATGTATGATTTCCTTTTGGATTAGCTGAACACAAAGAATCACTCTATTTGGTCTAATGCGTCCACCTCTTATCTTGAAAGTCGAACCTCAACGAACTAGAATCGGATTACTTGTTCAAGGGTGTCACGTGCTTATGTGGGATTTTCCTTGTTCCGAAAGGTCAGCAAGGTCCGTATCTTTCTTTAGTAGGGGGGTTCCAAACCTCGCATAAGTAATAGAGTACAGGGCTAGCCCGAGGCAAACTTAGATTCTTCCTGGGTCGATGCTTTATTTAATAAAAAGTTAATGGGGACGGACTTTGTTGGATATATATGCCTACGTGGAAAGGAATTCCCTTACTTACTATAAAGCTTAGATTGAATAAGGGGAGCTCAGGCACTTTCACATTTTGTTTTTTGATAACAGCTTAATGTTACTGCGCAGGAGGTTTCAACCACCCACTTTTATTAGCTTCCGAGCAGGGAAGCCGCTGAACGTTAAAGGGGCCTCAGCCGATTTAATCTTTCTCACCTTAAACTAAGAATTTGAATTTTAAATCCCTTACCTCAACCTCAACAACGAAGAAAGACCCCTATTACTATAAAACTTCGAATTTCTATCTTCCCTTTCAAGCTGCTCCAAAAGCCACGGACCCAAGTTAACCTACCCAAGTGGGGGCGGTGTAAATAGCTCCGGTGGTAAGTTTCATGAGAAATTTTATCTTTTATTTAAGATCATATATATCAACTTTGATTACTAATTTTGAATTTATATATTATAAGCCTTCCAAGACCTTCCATGGCAAGCCCTGTTCACAAGACAGGCAAAACCCCGCGAGGCACTCGAGGTCTTTATTTATAGCTAACACAAATAGACTATGCTAAGCTCTATGGGTTCACTATAAAAATAGAGCTCATTGGGCTCCGGAGAACCTTTTCTATCAGAGCAGGAAATGTTCAGTGTGGACAGGTCCCCAACTGCTACTTTTTTCGGCTTAAGCTGAGGGCGGTTTAACCAACCAATTCCAAACCTGCTTTCATGGATGCGTAGGTCGAAAGGGCTGAGACTTCAGGATCGACCATAACTTAAGGATCCTCTGGTTCGACATTCTATCTCTCTGGGTGCTCTGGAAATCTAAAATATTTGTTTGTTTTCATTCCCCCGGTAGGTGGATTGTCTGGGCCACCCGATAACTCTTCTTTCGGACCAGGAGAGAAAGTAAGCATTTTTTAACCATTCTGCCTTCAAGAGCCTTTATTGGGACATCGCCAGGCCAGGCGGTATCTAAGGAAGATTGACCACCGTCAATTGAAGACTAGGCATCGAATGCCCTCTTAGTGGTACTTCTTTTTTCATGCTCTCGAGATGAGCGCTCACTTTATTCATGCTACCGCTGAAGTTAGTAACATAAGGGATAGATGTAGGCATTCCCGCTCTTGGAGGACAGAGTCAAGCAAGGGATTGATGCGAGCTGTTAGCACTTTCCTGTTGATGCGGCATTAATGTCTCTTGCTGGTGGAAGGACAAATGCTCAATGTCTTAGAAAAGGAGCTATTAGGGATATCATAGGTAAGAATGAAGCCAGAAGGAAGGGCTTTTTTCGACAAGAATATAGGCTATTGAAAGCTCTCTCTGTTGGCTCTGACTCTTAGCCTTTCCTGCTTTACTGCTTGGAGGAAGAGAATCAGCTGTTAAAGACCCGGTTGTGAAAGAAGGCAAGTATACTGACTTGGCTCTTTGAAGGACAACTTCCCTTGTTAATGTACGAGCAGGGGACTAGTTGAAAGATGCCCACAATCAGATGCTAGAGAAACTGAACTGCCAATATGTATATCCAGATCAATAATAAAGGCAAGATTATGTTTTGCTCTTGTCTCAGATTTCACCTCTCTGACTGGGAGAGGGTAATGAGGAGGTAGCGTCGTAGGGACTCGAGCTTTCTCGTTCTTTTTTCTTTTTACTTTCGGATAACTCTATCGATCAACACTAATCTTTCCCTTGGGTGCCCGCCTATCTGGCTAATTCGTCTAGATCATAACTGAATGGTTGCCAAGTTTTGATTCAGCAGAGTCTGCAAAAGAAAAAGTAAAAATCTTCCAACCCCACCACCGGATCTACCGGAACGACCAAGAGGATCTACCCGACTCCGTGACATGTCCATATCCATATATTCAATACTCAAAGACCGCACTTTCGGAACAGTGAAAGAGTAAGGTCACGAGAAGGAGTAAGCATCGTGACGGGCGACCCGAATGATGGAAGGTTTAGAGTCATTACATTCCTCCCTTGCCCCCCAGCGGCAAGCGTTAAGCCGGAACCACCCAACCCATTCTTATGGTTTTTGCCCCCCGTACCTAATTCATTAAAGGAGTTGGTTTCCGAGAACTTGAAATGCGGAGAATGCTAAAGTATGGCCCTCTGGTTGTCATTTCATCCTTGAGAATTGTATATGAACATGGCTATCCTCCTAGGGTAGGGGCTTTCGCCTTCACCAAAGAATCACTTAGTAGTGTAATTCGAAG